>CAKAOI010051000.1:34416-85122 GCA_916701655.1 Sebastiscus albofasciatus
ATGCCGCACGTGAATTTTGAAGTTACCCCATGACACAGAAGGCTGTTGTTACTTGCCTTTACCTAGTCCCAGCTGCTCCAAACTTCTCAAGCTTGATAATAGTCCTGGCCTGAAGACAGATACGTGTCACGACAGCGTGTTCCCCGACTTGCGTGTTCCCCAAACGTGCCAGCGTGGGCGAGGGCCCGTTCATCGCTGCTTGCAGCTTTAATTATTATTATTATTATTAACCACACAAGATGTGTTTATTAACATGTGAAACCTTCACTGCACAACATGAGACCAATATCCTACAGTCTGGTGTTAAATATTACAATTACACAGAGAGTTAGTTTTGACCACAAACACCACGTGTTGTAGAAATCCTAAGAGTCAATCAGCTCTTTGATCAGTGCGGATCAAGTCGGATACAAATCTATCCAGCATGCATTGCGCACCGATTGCCGGCGATTGATTCTGCGCAGGCCTGGTTCGTCTCAAACGAGCTTAATATTTACCGGAGCAAAACCGGTTAGGGAAACCCTTTAACCATGTTGCTCATTTCTCCCAGATTTCGGGATCAGTTTCTTGCTGGAACGTGTGCTGTCAAGTTTTTGGTTTATACACTTTTAATCCGGTCATTATTGACTGTAGAAGTGCTGATTAAGTTCATGTAGCTCACACTGAGTCCCCGTTCCTTGGCTGATTGACAGCACAGACCTGGAAACACTGACCAATCAGAGCAGACTGGGCTTTTTGAGGAGGCGGGGGGTGGGGGCAGCTTAAAGGGACAGACACTGAACCTGAGGGTGAATACAGGCACATTCAGACAGGATGAGAAGAATACATTTTTTTTTATAAGAGCATGTAAACTAGTAGAAAATGAAATACATGTATGAACCTGAGCATAATATGTGATCTTTAAACTGTCTGATTCAAATAAACTGGTATCAATAACGGTCTCTGTCTCTCTCTCCACCAGGAGAACATCATCCGAGAGTTCAACCTGAACGAACTCTACCAGAAATCCAAGAAGCTCAACAAGACCAAAGGAGACAAGGTCGGCCAGTCCCAGTTCCCACCGGTCCCCGAGGAGGACGAGTCCGAGCAGCAAGGACCCCTCGAAGAGGCGCTGGAGTCTGAATCCAAGAAGGACAAATAAAGACGGTTTCCAGCACTCGGCTTTCACTTCTGGATGAAACCTGTTGGTCCAGGTCAGCTTCTCCTCCTCCTCCTCCTCCTCCTCCACCTCTTCTTCCCTCTCCTCTTCAAATAGTTCAGTTTGTTCACTCGTGAATCAGAGCAGGGCTGGCGTCGTGTGGATCATCGTGAGAATTTAAAATAGCCACGGTACTTCTGCCTCTCTCCAGCACCATTTAACGCTAAACCCCAGTTAAACCCAATCATTCAATATCCCTCTATAAAAGAGCAAAGAGAACAAGTGTACACTTTCGCTGAGGAGCAAACTGTTATATGGATGTAAGGCCTGGAAATGTGCTGTGCAGACCTGCCATGTGCACCAGGTTATTAGAGTCCCCACCACCATCATTTGTGATGGTTAAAGCTGTGAAGTCGGAGTGACTGTCAGTTGAGTTCTTACTAATCAACAGTAAGGGAGTAAGTGAATGTGATGCTACTTTTGTTGTTTTAGAATTTTTATGCAACTAATTTAATTAGATTAGAGTAGATTGTTTTGTTTTTTAATTCATTCTATGAATAACTGTATATTCATGTAAATTTAAGTTCTAACTCTGCTGTTTTCACATGTAATTCATTTGCAGTGTGAAACATTTCATTCTGGTTCCTGGTGGTTTGGGCTTGAAATGAGAGATGCTGTATGGGAGCACTTGGTTTAACATGAACACATCTGCATGAGTCGGGTGGTGTTACTCAAGTTTACCATCAGCTGGACTAGGAATGTTAATAATTAACCGTTTAACCGATATTAAGAATTTTAACCGATTTAACGCTATTGGTTGAACGGTTAACCAGCTTAACAGCCCACCTTAAGAGAGTCTGAGCCGGTGTTTCAGGATACAGGGAGCTGGCTCGGGTCTTGAGGAGTAGTAGCATTTATTCACCGACAAATAAACTGCTACAGCTACGTTCACAGCTACAACGCCTACGCCGCCACACACACACACGGCCTGTCGGACACTCGCTAACGTTACACCGGGCAGACACACAGCTGACAACCTCGCAGCTAAACTAAACGATTCGGTGGAGACTTACAATACACGCAGCAGCGTGGCTGTTACAGTAACTCTCCCGGACGGGTGAACTGGGGACTCAGTTGTCTGTTGTGCTCAGACACTGCAGCTGGCACACCGCTGCATGCGATGCACTAATCTTGTCGGTTAACGGTTAATAATCGCTTAACGATGGTTGGCTATCGGTTTAAAAAAAAAAAAATCTAAATTAGCATCCCTATTTGGACAGCATCCCTATTGATCCATGTTTACTGACCAAGCTCAACTCTACCGACATTCCATCAGTATTTTTACAGATTCCAACTCTCCTTCATGTGTTGTTGCTTTTTGTATTCAGTGTCCGTGCCTCTCAGAGAGACGACCGTCTTCAGCTCTCGGTTACCATCGCCACCATTCATTTGTCATTCGTTTTCTTCTTTGAAAACACTTACAGCTTTTATACTAACTATACTGATTTAGTTGTACCTTTTTTTGACTATTCTTATGTGGTCAACAAGTTAATCAGTATTTTTTATGTTTTTGGAAGCAAGCAGTGCTCGAGCTTCTGCATCCACCGGCACTCCGTGTTTTACAGTTTCTCAATGCCCAGTCGGTTTCGTTACAGTTCCAATGAAGTTCATTTTCAAAAAATGACTACGTCCTCAACAGTGTTGACAGAAACAGACTGACAGCATTTTTGTGCACTTTGTGCAATTCCATTATGTATGGACAGTAAGAAGATGCAGATAATATGGTCCGTCTGTTGTGCAGTGAAGTTGGTAAATGAACTGGTAAATGGACTTGGCGCTTTCTAGTCTTCCGGCCACTCAAAGCGATTTACACTACATGTCAGCATTCACCCGTTCACACACACATTCATACACACAGAGGCTGCCAATACTCATTACACAAACCGATGGCGCAGCCTTTAGGGTTCGGTATCTTGCTCAAGGACACTTCAACATGTGGACTGGAGGAGCCGGGGATCGAACCACCAACTTTCCGATTGGTGGACGAGCCGCTCTACCCTCCGAGCCACAGCCGCCCCCAAAGTTCACGGATCTTTTAACTGCCAGATTCTTTGATCGTTCAAGCAATTAAGCCCATGACCTCAAACTCCACGTTCAATGACAAAATGAGTTTGGGGCGACTAGTTCCGGTTTATAGTTTCTCTCAATCGCTTTGACTCATTTTTTAAAACCGTTTTAACATTCTCTAAGCTGTCAGTACAAATGTTACAACTGTTATATGGGACATCACAACTCTGTTGCATGTCTGCAAAAGGTAGCAACTGACCAATTTGGCCAGTTGGCCCCAAAATGAAAAGTTGTTTGGTCATCGTGTGAGCCGTACTGGTCCAAATGTTTGTGTTTTTTCACCACGGCAGTCAGCCCTGGACATATAAATCTCTGTTTTGTTCTACTTTTTGTTGACACTTTGTACTAGAATGTCAGTTTTGTCCAGCTAAATGCTGTCGTGTATCACACTGAGCTTTTTTAGATTCTCATTTCAATTGTATGCAAAAGTTTACTGGGAAAGGTCAATACTGTACAATACTGTAGTACACAGAAAAGGGATATGCACATGTGTACAGTATGTATACAGTCAGTCAGTTTCTTTGTAACAATGTGTTACATGGACTGTAAATGGAAAATTCACCTTTGATCCACTAAATAACATCAAACATGCAAAAAAAGAAAAAAAGGCTGCGGTAGATCAGTAAAAAACAACTAATTGTACCTTCTCATCATAGATATTTATGGAATATACACGTATGCCTGAATGGATCATTTTGCATGTGACGGCTCGTGAAGAGGACGACAGTTTCACTGAGAATCAACTCATCGGTTTTCATCAGCAAAACGTGTGCAAGTGGTTATTGTACTTACTTGTTTGCACCCTTGCCAAATCACGTGCAGTTTGCTTGAATGAATGAATGAAAAATTCTAATCTGTTATGAACAACAAACTAATTGTTCAAAGATTTGAAATTACAATTCTCATTCAAGAATTGAGCCAAGCGAACGAGAAGAACTGTAATCCATCCAGTGTCTGCCGGGCTTTAGTCCTTTTCACAGTTTCAGATGTAAATATTCTAAATGGTTTCATCTCCCGTTGCTGCGTTCACTGACGGCAGCGGCTCCTGTAACTTTGGACCCTGTTAGCTGTTTCCTAGCAAAGCAATCCTGAAACGCTTGAAATGGAAATTATCTATTGAATGATGAGCATGCTAATTCAATTTTGCACAGACATTGATTTTCTTCCAAGGATGAATCCTACTGACTTTAATGATCCTCTGACTTTTCCTCTAGCGCCACCATCAGGTCAAAATGAAATGTGTCCAATGCTTTGGTTTGTGGCCAAACACCTGCAGAACTAATGACATTCCCATCAGCCTCAGCTGTACTTTGTATTTACTGGTAATTAGCAAATGAAAAACTATGATGAACTATGATGGTGAACACGGTAAACATTTTGTGTTTACCGTGTTCACGAGAAGAGTCCATATGGACGCCCCCCTCTTGTCGTATTCACAACCTCGTAAGCAGAAAGTTTCTGAAAGCTCCGAGTTCATGAGTTGTGAAGTGTTTGTTGACGTCAGAAATGAACAACGAAGTTAATGTTTCGGTACATAATAATAATAATAATAATAATAATAATAAGTAATTTTAGTCGTATATTGTTTTTCTTCGTAATTTTATAATAGGCCTGATGAAAATGTTGCCATTCCCAACTGACTAATCATTTTCCTCTGTCATTATACCTTTACATTTCCTGCATTATGTTACCCACTTGCTAGCTTGCTAACTTGCTAGCCTCTGTGGCTTCTAGACACCGACAGTAACGTTAATATTGCCATTGTGTAGCAGCGGTGTTCTTCACGACTTAACCACATGAACGCCAAGCATATCGTGTGCACGACTTCCCACGTTGTGAACACAAGCTCACGAGTTTCATTTGAAGGCACCAATAGATCATTTCAACAGAATTGCGTTGCTTGGCAACAGCTTGGGTCCATGTTTACGTTCACACTTGTAAAATGGTCTACAGTTGCTCTGAACTATAGTGTGTTAGCATTGTCATTGGGAGCATGTTAGCATGCTGACGTTAGCATTCAGTATAGCCAGAGCTGCTAACATGTCGGTGGACTCCTAGTCTTGTTTTAATCTATTTTTTTTTACAAATTATATCGATGTATCGGACAGAAATCATCCCCGACCCCGTCTTCATGTCAAGCGATCCCACATTGGGTCCTGAGCCTGGGGTTGAGAAACTGGGTCACACACCTGAACGCACTTTATTGGATGTTACAACAGTGAAGAGTGTTGCTGGCTGTCGCATAGTTCCATCATCAGACAGTACCATGATACTGGTACTGTACCTTTAGACTGTGTCCGGATCCAGGACTGACTCTTCCCCCTCAGATTCTGATGTTAAAACACTCGTCCTGCACATTGATTGGCTGAATACCGGACAAGTATTTTATTCTACAAACTTGCGATGAGCATGACGATGAAGTGAAAGCATGTTTGCTGCTTCAAACTGAAGTGTGGTCCTAGTGAGAGACCACATCACATCGTGTGAGACATTCACACATCCACTTTCATTTTGATTTCGTTTTTTGTTCTGTATAAACTACAGCTTGTTCTGGTCTTTTATGCCGAATTCACACCAGAGCAGCGGTGAAGTGCGGCCCGCGGCGAGCTGCCGTGCAACGTCTGTGAAAAGATCTGGTGTGCATTTGGCGTTAGGACCAGATAAGACAATTGTTTCCGAGGCATTTTATTCAATTTTCCGTCATTATTTCCTGCTTTCTTGCGAACATTCCTTTCAGGATTTTGAGCTTTTTCCACTTGTAAACTGGTAAACGTGCACACATACACTGTATACATTTGCTTTTTGAAGACACTGTGAGTTTATTCCTTTAATCATTATTTTGTTACTAAAACTGTTGTTTTGCATTGTACACTTTTTGTGAAATTGATTTGATCTTTTGTCATGTTGCATTTCAGTTGAGCTGCATTCTAAAGTCTTGTATGTATATTTGCTCCTGTACATGAATAGAGAAGTCTGCTGAAAAGACCTCCGAAGTCTGTCCTGTTTTGTTATTCATGCAATAAAACAATGTACACATGAAGCGCTTCAATGCAGCCGTCATTCTTCAGATAAATGATGCTCGGCTGATTCTTCAGTGTTCCTCTGAAACCTTCAGTGTGACTTACTTCCACATGTACTCTATATACAGTGCATTCAGAAAGTATTCAGACCCTGTGTTATGCTGCAGCAGCCTCGTGCTAAGTAAGGGATAATGTACAGCGAGCCGGTCATTGTTGTGAAAGAATCCCCGACAGGTCGATGCGGAGCGCTCCGAAGGGGATTCTTTCACAACAATGACCCGCTAGCTGTACATTATCCTGCTTATTACACGGCTACTTACTGAAGAAATCAATATTTTGACACAAAAACAGTCCTCCAGAGTCCAACATCAGAGCTGCGTCCATAGCAACGGTCTGTTATACATAGCAATGGTGTGATTGTCCAATCAGAATTGAGTATTCGACACAGCCGTGTAAAAAAAAAAAAAAAATATTTAATTTTCCCTCATCAGTCTACACTCAACATCCCATAGTGACATTGAGGAAAAAAGGAGAAATTTCACATCAACAGAAGTATTCAGATCCTTTGCTATGACGCTTGAAACTTTAGCTCAGGTGCCTTCCATTTCTCTAAATTAATTTGAGTAATTTAAATCTTGATGCTAGTATACTAATGACACCGAAAATAATATATATATAATAATATAATATACTTGCCTGCAAATATTTCACAATAAAACTATTACCGGCAGCAATGTGAATTTGCAACAGTTGCAACACTTGTTCAATAAAAGGTTCCAATAGATTTGCGCAGACAGAGGACCAACTACTTGGATCGTATTGACCCAGTTTGTCTGAGCTAAATTGTTGAATAGCCTAAACTACTGTAAGTTATTTTGAGTTTCCTTTTAGCAAAATGTTCTGAGTGAATTTGAGTTTCCTCTGGTAAACAGTGTACATGTCTAGGGCTTTTATTGTGACGGGTAAGAACAGAAAGAGTGGATCTGGTCAATGACTTTACTTCCGTGGCCTCCAGTGGTCGTATCAAAACAATGCACTATGGGAGACGATGCAATAATCTGACCCAAGGACAGTTAAGTGAATGGGGTGAAACTGTACGCAATTGTTTCTACAAACTAAAACTATCCATCCATCTGCCAGAAAACGGTGGATTTACCGGTACATCTACGTTCCAACCCTCACCTCTGATCACGAGCTTTGGGTAGTGACCGAAAGAATGAGATTGCGGATACGAGCGGCCGAAATGAGTTTCCTCCGTAGGGTGGCTGGGCTAAGCCTTAGAGATAGGGTGAGGAGCTCAGACATCCGGAGGGAGCTCGGAGTACAGACGCTGCTCCTTTGCGCCCAAAGAGGCCAGCTGAGGTGGTTCGGGCATCTGATCAGGATGCGTCGTGGACGCCTCCTTTTGGAGGTTTTCCGGGCACGTCCAACTGGTAAAAGGCTCGGGGTCCCCCGGGAAGAGCTGGAAAACGATGCTGGGGAGAGGGACGTCTGGAATTCCCTGACAGGCCTGCTACCCGGCCCCAGATAAGCGGAAGAAAGTGGATGGATGGATGGATGGATGGATAGATGTTTCTACAAACTGAAACTAAATGTCATGAAAATAAGCATGCTGTAATTGCACAGTTCCACATATTGGAGGGTTGACCAGATTGGCAGTGGCAGTACAATCACTCACCTTCATTGTAATTAGGCTGGTGTCACAAGTTTCAGAGGCCAAAATCTCTGCATATAAAACTGAAACTATCCGTATTGCTGCTGCATACCACTACGCCTCATTTATTGTGTGAGTTAGATGAAAAGGCCCTTTAAACGGCTCGAGATTGAACAAATAGCACTAAAATAGAGAGTGCCAAATCACTTCCGTCTGATAATGCACCTACAGTGCAAAAATCGGCAGAGTCAAATTTGAGTCAAACATGTTCAGAAATCTCTAGTCTAGGTCTCTAGTTTGTGGCTGTAAAGTTTCATGAGGCTGTGATTATCCTAGAGGTCAACACAGGTCATTTTGTAACAGTGAGGTCAAGTTTAAAAAAAATGGTCTCACTACAATGAAATGTCTCCTATGGGGACTAACATCATCACACATGAATACAGTTGGGCTCATTGGATCCACAGGAGTCTCAGCTTTACAGTGATACCCAATTTATGTAATTCAAGACTGTTTAGGGACCCCAGTATGCAGAAATATTCAAACACGTAACTTTAGAATAGGAAAAAATAACATATTTATACTGGATGCAAAAAGCTGCATGTGATTATCATAAAGTGGGTCAGGATATAGTGACTGTTTTATAAAAATAACTTATATTTTTAATCATATTTGCTCCGTTTCTACCCTTTGCTGCTTTAAGTTAAAGCTAAATTATAATTCATTTGGAGACCAGAAGGAATTTCACTCATGTAGTCTCCAATTTGAAAAGTAAGACAGAGTAGTTGGGGCCACTGGCTTAATTCTTTTAACAGAAACCATAACACTCTATCGTAGAATAGAGATCATTTTCACATGAAGTTTTTTATAGATAATAACTAACTGAAATCATGACTGAAGATGAAATCTGACTGAGACCATGTTATCTGAGAGATTCTGAACTGAACTGGTTTGTAACCGTGATTCTAAAACTCTCTTTTGAGTCAATATTAAAAAGTCTTCACGTATCAATAGCTATATTTCCATATAAATTCATATAAAACAATTTCAAATTAAATAGGTGACATAAAAAACACTTTAATTTTTCAAGGCAATTGCTCGAGGAATGAATTTTTCTAGAGAGACCGGCCCATCGACAACAAAAGGCTAAAACATGAGTTCCTTGTTCACTTTAGTTTCCACACGTTCTCTTTGTTCAAACAGACCACTTGGTCCACAGCCAAACACAGTGGCCTATAGTGGCTAGTAGTAATAGTAGTGCATGCTGCAGTCTGGTATGAACGCCACTTAAAAAAAAAGAAAAGAAAAAGAAAATCCACACTTAGAATCACATCATCCTGTACAAACATGGAATCATATTCACATCTAGGAATAAATCAACAAATGACTCAAAGAAACAGGGAATCAGCTTTTTTTTTTTTTTTCTTCTTCAAATGTCACATTTTTCATCCCTCCATCAAAAAGGCAAGTCAAATTCACGCGGCGACGTCAATCGGAGAGAGTTCACGTGTGACCGTTCCCTCCGGCCGCTGGTAGATTGTCACAAGTCCATAATAGATCCTACTAATCGCTTGATTATTGACCTCCTGTCGGCTCCCGTTGTGCATTTCCACGACTGACTGGAAGGCTGTGAACGAGACGATTGGCCTCGAGGAGACGGACGACAGCTTACAAGGATTCTGCCATTACTGACTCCGTGCTTCACACACACAACACTTGTGTTCATGGTCCAATGAAATCACTCCATTTGGTGGATTGCTGTTATCAAAAGTAGGGTTTAACTGACAACTGGGGCCATAACTTGTATTAACCATAAAAATATACATAGACGCCGCACTGGACGCTTCGGCCCGTTGAGGCTATACGTCATCGTGGGCGCCATATTGGACAGGGCAAGACTGACCTGTAACCCTATACAAGTGAATGGGGGAGCTGCCGTTTTTCTGGATAAAAAGCACTATAACGTCTACATTTCTCAACCCATTTTAACAAGTCTTTATTATATTAAAGGGTTTATGATCTACAAGGAGTAGAAAAATAAAGCTTTGTCTCCAGTTACTTAGAATCTGGATAGTTCAGCTCTAATCGCTGCTAGACACTCAGGAGACGGAGGTACTGTAGGCCGACATGAACTGAATTATTGACGTGATGGAAAATAATTCATTCATCATAAGGAATTATTAAAACTCACGTTTGTCAAGTATGGCTTTGGCTTATTTTCCTTGTTTAAGGTTAATACTTGTAGAGAGGTCCCTGTATAATAATATAATATAATACACTGTACAATGAAATGTCTTCCTCCGTTTTAGCGATCATGCTTTCAGTCTATAGGCTACCACTAACATTGCTACTGTTATTACTATTATGTACTCACTAATAAGAGCAATCAGAATAACAGGCAAATAGTAGTACATCAATAAATAATGGTAACAATAAATATTAGTATAATAATATTAGTTATGATCTGAATTTATTGAAATAATGGTGATAACACAGCAATTATAAAAAACTAAATAATCTAATAGCGTAATTGTTAACCAAGACATGCCATCAGTCTCACTGTTTGCATTATTAGACACATATCGTTTTTAATACGTATCGTACATTTCATGTTATAAACACGATATCATGTCAGATATGAACATCAATAAGCTAACATGAACTTATATCGATTAGCTAACATTAACAAACGTTAGCTAGCTCTTATTTGATGTTACAGAAGCAAAGGTTTTGTAAAGATGTAACGTTAACAGCTGATTACGTGAAAAACGCTCAAAGGAGTTTTGGATAATTACATAATTGATTGAATCCCACCATATCGAATGACAGGCTGGTGATCCATGAACTGGAAGCAGTGACGTTAACGTATTATGTTTTTCAGCATAATCTTTGAGAAAAGAAAAAAAAATTGCAACGTTAACTTAACGTTTCACCTCGTAGATCATAAACGTTTGAATATAAAAACAACTCGTTGAAACCGGTTGAGAAATTTAAACGTTATAGTGCTGTTTATCCAGAAAAACGGCAGCTCCTCCGTTCACTTGTATGGGGGGGGTTACAGGTCAGTCTTGCCCTGTCCAATATGGTGCCCACGTTGACGTACGATCTGGGAGTCAATGCTGCATCTTATATGTATATATGTCTATGGTATTAACAACTAGCTATGACTTCATCTGATATGACTGATCACACATGTAGTTTTACACTAAACTGGTTGTCTATGGCAAGCCCTTAACTTTAAATGGATTCTACTTTGATTTTGATCGGGTTCCACAGACTGTGCATGAATGTGTTTGTTATTACTATCATCATCATGGGATTTTGTGTTCAACGATGTTCCAAATGTGAGCGTGAAAATGTTAAAATATTAAACATCTGCACCAATTTTGACCTAAACGCAGCTTCAGTCCAAAAGTGCTGATTTGAACCTTCGTAAACTTACAGTCATCAAACCTCAGTCCAGAGCTCACTGGTGGGGATCAAACTCCTCACCCTGGCAGTGGTAATGCCTTGCGCTGCTATAGCCTACTTGTGTAATGGAACATCCAGACCTGACCAAGCTGGTGGCCTCATGCTACCTACTGAGCTACAGTCAGGATAAAACCCACAAAAATTAGCCAAATCATGGTTCCTGTTTGGTCCTGTGAGATCCCCAAAAAATTGTCTTTTATAGCTCAATGCCAGCAAGTCCTGGCTTACATCAAGTCCAGGTCTTACTCTCAGTTACTGTGGTGGATGTCTGGAGGCAGGACAGTCCAGCAGAGTTTAGCTCCACAATCAACCAGCCAACGAGGAGCGACATCTGGACAAAATGGTTCAACTCATCCTCAGATGTTCAGGTCTACAGTCGGTCAGTGGTTTGTTGTATTAAATCTCTCCCTCAAAAGGCAGGAGACAGCAGCACCTCCTCTTCTTCTCGTTGGTCCTCGAGCAGGGAGGCCGGTCGCCACTCAGACAGAAATCTCGTAGGTGGTGCCTCCGACGCCCGTCACCTTCTTCACCCCGCCACCCTGAGGCTTGTGGGCGGGACTCTGCGTCAATGCCGAGCTGGGATAAGCCACTCCGTGGCGGGCGGACACGCCGACTGGGTGAGAGGGAGAGGAAGGGGCGGAGCAGGAGGAGGCGGAGGAGAAGGGGTGGCTGCCATTGGTCCGACACAGAGGTTTCATCTGGATCAGCTCATCCCTGATTGTAGAAAAACACAAAGATGATCAGTGTGACAGTTCAGGACAGGAAGTCCAAGGTTTGTTTGAAAAAGAAATGGAGATCTCAACGACACTAACAATCAGCATTTTACCACTTCATTTCCAAACAGCTGGCTCACTGCTACAATACATGAGATATTACTACAGGTCTGAAATAGTCAGAGTTCATTTGGCCTGGACCAAGGGGACAAAATAACACACAGTTGCCTTTTAGCTCTGGTCTGGTTTGTGTTCACACCATGGATGTATTAAGAGAACTGGATACAGCGTGGGAGACGGGGCCCCCGGTCATTACTATGAAAGTTGCTCAGTGACGCATGAAGCCTAAATGACTCGACTTCGGAGGGGAAAAGAACCTGGATCTTCCGCATCCATTGGGCCCATGGAGCAGGCGCAGTAGTGTCCGCTCGGTCACATGGCTTGGTCACATGACTCGGTCACAAGACTCGGTGACATTACTCGGTCACGGGGTCACAGCCGTCACGCTGTCGTCGCGGTTTGCCAACTCCGCCTCCCAGCCCTCGCTCCAGCCTCGGTCTGGGTCTCATTCACATGAACGGAGGAAGGGAAATAACTCTGGATTTGGCTATTAGTGCATTTTACAACTTTTAGGACCTAATGATTTAAATAAGGACTATTAGAGTATTCATACTGGGAAGTTCATTTACTTAAAAAAACAATTATCCACTGAGTTACAGACATCTCTTTCCCAAAGTATGTCTATGGGAAAAAGTCTTTTTGGGCCCAATGGCATCACGTGACGGACACAGAAGCTGCAGTACCGCCATTTCGCCACTACGAAAGTTGGCATCAACGACCGACGCTCTTCCCAGGGTTTGGTATGCACCAGATGAGCAATTGTCAAAGGACTGAATAACCCAACCACGTTGGGGGTCCGGTATCCAGTTCTTATTATACATCCATGGTTCACAGTAACAAACCAAGACGAGTAAACAAGAAGTCCCACACACTGACAGTTAACTCATTGATTGATTAGATTTCATTACTGTGGGATGGGTATGTGACACACTGATTAATGGACTTAATGAACTGCTTCTGACTGTCTGATTGATCGGATGGATTTATATCTACTTTCAAAAAAAATTCCTGTGCTCGATTCATTTACGAGTTTGACCGACAGCTTTATCACGAGCCCAAACAAACCAAACTAAACGGGCTGAACGCACCAGGGTTCGTTTTAACCAAACCAAACAAGGTAAGCGTGAAAGACCCTTTTTGTGTTTCAGCTTTAAAAACACCGTTCACAGCTGGTCTACACATTACATTCTCACTCCAAAACCTCGGTCTAAATGGGCTCACAATCTCACTACAAAGGCCACAACCACAGTTGACAGAGACAACAACGATGGAATGGTTTGTGCTGAAATGGACACTGAACTGAAAGCATCTCACCCAGTAGTACATGTCACAGTGTTTCTGTAATGCTAAAGCTTGTATTTCAGTATGAAGGTTGAATATCAGACTAATAGTTGATGAGGATTTTTCACTCTGCTGGAGGAATGATTTTCATTTAATAGTTGATTAATCTGTGAACTGGAATACGCGCGACATTCAAACTCATTTAGTCATCAAGGTCACAATGAGACATCCCTGTGGTCTCAGGACCACAGCAGTAGGGCTGCACGATTATGGCCAAAATGATTATTCTGATCAATATTGAGATCACGATTATTTATCACGATTGTTCATAGATTTTAGGGGGCAATATATCTTTATTGCAATTTCACATTTAAATAAACAGAGCGCTGCTTTCACTTCCATGTTGTGCTAAGATAAGATATGATATTCCTTTATTAGTCCCACAGTGGGACAGTCCCACCTACATTCCAACCGTCAAAAATTCTAAATATTATCCTTTTACTTTCTTATTGTCATCTATGGTGGTTATTTGCATAGAAACTCAAATGATTAGGAAATATATGATTTTATTTAAAAAAAATATTTGCTTTGATTAAAAAAAAATCTCAGCGTTAGTAGTTTTAATTCTATATTATGAGCTCCTTAGATTTAGATTTAGGACGTTAAACAGATCATAATTCCCTCTCAAATATCTATTTTATATTGCTGTGAAAACATCTCCTTCAAACATCTGGATTTATTCAAGTTTCTCTCCAAGATTACATTTGCAACGCATCATGATAGCAGTAAAAATCCATCATCGCGTAATACATTTTTAATTGTTAACGGAGCTCTGAAGCTCCGTGCCGTCGGCAGACGAGCCGGTAGCTGTGATCACTCTGAGCAGCATCACGGGAATGAATTACAATATAATCATTGTCTGATTAAGTTAGTTGTTCCAGATGTTGTTCCTCCACGGCGTATATTGGACTTACAGTTGTAGCTTTATGTCTTCTTCACTCAAGCTGAAGAACTTCCACACCGACGACATGTTGTGTGTGTTTGTGTGTGTGACGTTACGAACTGTGCTGCTGTGTGCCGACCATCATGTGGCGGCTGCACATGTGTGTGACCGGAAAAGAAATGTGATACATGAGGCTGCTGAAAACCGGCCGGCTGATTGACGGTGCGTCTCTAGCTGGTAGTTTAGGAAGCGCTTGATTTAAGCAGCAGAGTTTTCTATGAGCGGAGCATTTTTAAACGTCAATATCGCAGTCGATCTTGTTCTTTTTATTTGTGGGAAGCCAAACCAGCCGTACCAGTGAGCAGGATGGACAAGCAACATGGATGTTGAACAGTTGAATTGTCATCATGCAAAAGTTTGGTGTTAATAATAATTATAATAATCGTGTAGAGGACGAGAACAAACAGGCAGACCACAACAGCATCATACAGTACATGTAACATCACTGACGAATGGAAGAAGAGCCAATGGAAAAGAAGGAAGAACTCACAGGAAATCTGGCAGGAGGAGGAGGAGAGAAGGGAAGAAGAGGAGGAGGAGGAGGAGCAGGAGGAGCAGTCAATCAGGTAGTCAGGTTTTCAGGCGGGCAGGTGGTTTTTTCGGGGTTAACAGGAAACCAATTGTCCTGACAAAAGGCGAAATTCATACTCACTTCGGCGCTTGTATTCCTCCTCCTCCCATCCCTCCACTTCCTCCTCCTCCCACCCCCGCCGCGTTCGCGCCGGCTGACGCAGAAGCCTTTCGGACCAGCCGGTACTGCATTTCGGCGGCGGCGGCGCTCGAGTAAGAGAGCGACTTGCCCAGAGGCGGTGGGTGCGGGGAGCGGGGAGGGTGGGTGGTGGAGGTGGAGGAGGGTCCCAGAGGGGTGTCGGTGGAGCGAGTGCGGTAGGGGTAAGCGTGGTGTGGTGGTGCGTGAGGGGCGGCGAAGCGGGGAGGGCGGGAGGTAGAGGAAGAGGCGGAGGAGTGGTGGTGGTGATGATGTTGTGCGTGGTGGTGGTGATGGTGGTGATGATGTGCGTGGTGCTGGTGCGGGGGAGGCGGGGCAGAAGAGGAGGGGGGAGCCGGGGCCTGATTGGCGGGCGTGGAGTGAGCGCCGGGGTGGGGCTCGGCCAGCAGGCGCTCTCTCTCTGGAGGAGGCGGTGGGGAAGAGGACGTGGTGGAGGAGGAGGAGCGATGGAGGTAGGAGTGGTGGTGGTGGTGGGAGGTGCGGTGGTAGTGACGGGGCGACTGGGTGGTCTGGGAGTGCATCTCAGCATCTCTCTGTTGTGATGACAGGAAGGGGGAGCTGTAGCCACCTGCCGCTGGTGTGCAGGGTCTCCCAGAGGAGACCTCAGGGGCTGCTGAACCCGCCGCCACCCCTTTGTCGAAATCCTCACCACCTGCCAGTAAGCTGTCATACGACAGGCTCCCGTTGCGGGACGGGTGGTGGGGCGGGGGCGTCTGATTGGCTAAGCTCTTGAAGCTGGCCGAGGCGGTGGTTGCCTCGGAGACGTGGACGGCGCCTGCTGAGGTGTGCGTGGAGCTGGAAGATCGCGATGCCACTCCCGATAGGACCGTCGGGTCAGAGAAGGAGGGGTACGAGCGTCCGCCGAGGGAGTAGCCGGGGATGCCTCCTCCTCCTCCCCCCGCCTCTCTTCTCCCCTCTCTCCTCTCCCCACCTCCTCCCACTCCCACTCTGTCGGACGAAGTGTCCCTCCGGTCCAGGCTCGGCTGGGAGCGGAAACCGGGCTGCTGGCTAGCCTGAAGGAGGGAGGAGGTGGAGGAGGAGGAGTCCCTGGCACTGCCAACACTCTCCCCTCGACTTAACTGGAGGGGGAGGAGGAGGAGGAGGAGGAGGAGAAAGTGAAGGGAAGGTGAAGGAAAAGAGGGTCAGCAGGAGGGAAAAGAAACAACAAGATGCTGAGCAAATAGAGTAGAGACCAGTATTGACATCCTGACACAACACCTCAACTGTTGCTGTCGGCAACATTTCTTTGCCAGACAGGAACTTGTCTCTTTACTGATACTGTTGGTCTTAATCTTCATGTAGATATTCAATATGTTTACTTTGACAGTATCACCACACAATGCTAAGATGAGGGAAGACCAGAGAGAGATGGAGGCTCTGCAGCATGTCCAATGCAAGTATCTAAAAATAAGGCCAAGCTTCCGGTCACTGGACCTTCATCTGAGCAATCAGGACATGACTTTCTATTGGGGGTGGAACAATACGTGTAACTGTGTTGAACCGTTCCGTACAGGACGTTCGGTTCGGTCCGTGACCGAAAGAACATATATTGCTAAGAAGTGAAAGTCAATTATACGTTCCATTGCAACGCCAGCGCCCAGCAGCAGACCTACGCCTCCGCCATCTTGGACTGTAATCGATTTGACTACCATAACGACGCCTACAAAGTGCCGTACAAAAGTAAAACTAAATTATTTCTGTTGTATTGTCATCATTTTAATCTCTCTACCGAAATGACCTGTGTTGAACAATACAAATATTATAAATCTGCATGATATGAGAACTATTTACTTACTTATTTATTCAACTTTTTGGACGTATTAAAAAGGTAACAAAAGTGATGAATTACAGCCAATATATACATTATTACAGCCGCATGCAGCTGGCAGGAAGCTGAAAACCGGATATTAGGGCTGTGTATTGGCGATAATCTGATCAAATACGATACGTATCACGATACAGGGGTCACGATTCAATATATTGAATAGCTGGATTATATAGACAATATTATGTTGTGTATTATTAACCTGATATCAATATTTCATTTTTTAAATATCATGGTTATCGTCAATACCACACCCCTTATATACTTTACTTATAAATCTATGTTCTCTGTGTGGCACTTAACCAAACAATTACCACAAATGCCAACAGCATTGTAAACAATACAGACTGATTAACGCATATTTCTCGTGGCGTGTGGTCGCTGAATTCAAATAGAAAAGCTTTTATAGTTAAATTAACGGTTACCAGTGAATCTCCACTGCATTTACTGTAACCATCACACAGCTGTTAAGTCTTTCTCTAGTTGATATCCTTATAGATTAATAAATGAATTAAAGTAAATAAATAGATTCCCTTTTGTCCTGATAAAGGTCTAGTGAATGAAAGCTGGAGTTAATCATTCATTACAATGAAGACATACAGTAATATCCCTCATGAATTTAAAAAGAAACTATTGTCCAAACTTCAGTTTAACAGAAATAATGAAAAACAATCATTGTGTTGGTACTTTTATAGGCAGTAATGACCTCTTTCTGAGTCATCAGGAAATGTTTTCTCCATACGAAACCATCAAAATTAGATATCCAAAAGGTACTTGTAGGACACTACTGAAACAAGGAATTGCTAAATGGAGGTACATTTGAGCTTCTAACACTGTATCTGAGTTACAGGGGAACAACGTCTGGAGAGAATCTACAGGAGACACACTTCTAATCAGGGAGAAATGAAGGAGAATCAAAACAATATTTGTATACGGTGTGTGCTGGATTGACAGGTAGGAGGATGTGGCTCAGACATGGGTACAAATACTGAGTAGAACCAACTTATTCTGTACCAATCAATCCACATGTATTCAGGTATAATCCTTTGATTCAAAACACTAAAATGACTTTCTCTTTATCGGCCTTAAATGGACTCTGTCAACAGCAGTAATGCCATTAAAGACAGGGGAATCTAGTCACTTAACCATTATAGATATGTTCAAACAGCATTTCACCCATGTTCAGAGCAAACAGAAAAAGGGGGTGGGGAGGGGGGCAGGAAACAAAGTGAAGACAAGAGAAGGAAAAAAAATGCTTCGAGAACAGTCACTTACTGATACTGATCAACAGAAAGCCACTGAGAAACCAAACCCACATGACCCGACAGGAAATCAAAAGAAAAAGAACACAAACAGAAATGGAGATGCATTAGATTGAAATCAAAAAAAGATAAAAGAAGCAGAGACAGGGACAGTCTCAGCTCAGAAACATACCGTACATACACACCATGCACTTTTTTTAAATGGGAGTGTACGGCTGACATGTTGCTGCTAGGTTTATAGTGCCGATTTGGAGTCCACTAGCTCAGTTAATATGTCCAGCCAGGGAAAAACCTCCCCGGCACGGGCAGCTGTAGCTGAGAGGTAGAGCGGGGTCGCCCACCGATCGGAAGGTCGGCGGTTCGACCCCCCCTACATGTGTCGAAGTGTCCTTGAGGAAGGTACTGAGCTGTGTGAATGAGTATTTAGATTAGATCCTGATGGGACACCTTGCATGGCAGCCTCTGCTTCTGTAGTAAATTAAATAGTGAAAATAAACTATTCCCCAGTATTCTGGGGACCCCCTGAAACTCCGCTCAAGGACCCTTGAGGGTCCCCAGACCCCTGATTGAGAACTATTGGTTTAGAGACCTGCATTTATTTTGACAGGCCGCTACGTTACTTAGACTATCGCACATTGACACACACTACTTTTTTTTGGTCAAGCTTCACTAACTTACATTTAAAATTAGATTCAGAATACGTTCAGAAGGGCCTGGCGACACCGATGGAGTCTGTCCTTATCTGAAGCAAGGTTCTAAAGACAGAGGGTGTCGTGACGTCCTACAGATTCTAAAGCCCCTTGAGGCAAATTTGAGGTATTGGGCTAAAATAAAATGGACCTGACTTGACCGTCCTCGTATCTCACCTGGCTGTCTCTCCTGTTGTGTGTTTACGTGTGCGTTACCTGGTTGGCGTAAGCGTGCGTGAGCGCTGTGTGGTTCTTGCCGGGGCTGTAGGTGGGCCTGTATTTGTACATGGTGGGGGTGGGAGGGGCTTTGTTCAGTAGACTGCAATCTGCAGGAGGGTGGGGAGACAAAGAATAAAACAAATGATTACTGTGAAATCAACGTACACTCAGATCATTGTGTCGTTTTTACTACAAGAAGTTGAGACAAAGTCCGTGTGCGGATGGTTGGTGACAGTAAGAGCGTAGCAGGAAGTTAAGACAGTATTACCCTCAGTGTTTCCTCTAGTGATTCCAGGATAGCGGAGCTCTGGTTTAGGAGGAGGAGGAGGCTCAGCGTCACATGACTGGCTCTCCATCATCTCCAGACTGGACTTGGACTGGAGAGACGAGAGATAGAGAGTCAAAGAATCACATTCAGTTGACTGAGAAGTATGAGATTTTTATTTTTCAAGCCTCACTTTTGAGATATTTTGTCACATTTATGACTTTTTAAAAAGGGAATTATGTCCAAATTTAGGTTAAAAAAGTCAAAATTTTGACATAAGAAGCCAAAGTTATGAGATATTAAGTCTAATTTATGAGTCAAAACGAATCATTAATTCCAATTTCGCAATAAAATACACTTCTATTCCTATTTTGGAGTGGATCTTTCATAAATTGTGAACGTTTTCAGGATGTACTTCTTTACACGAACATGAAGGGAAAATGTGCAATGGTTTTACTTGTCCGGCCCTCTGGACACCATACTGGATTGTACGTTTGCCACCCCTGGCCGAGCAGGTTATACCAGCTACCTGCACATTACACACATATTATTATACTATACAGATCAAGCCCTCTGGAAATATGTCATTTTGCAGTCAAGGAAATTAATACAAATTCAATTAAAATACTGCAATATTAGTAAAAGCTTGCAATTTGATGCAGTCACTGCAATGTTTCTACAGAGACAGATTGATAAATTGATATATAAAAATGAAAATTCAAAAAATAATAAACTTTTAAATTAACACTGTTTCCCAATCAAACATTTGAACATCACGGCAGTTTCTCAAAAATTAACAAAAACAATTGCGAATGACATCACAGTTACTCAGAAAAGAATTCAGCAATTCAATCAATTTTGGCCACGACAACCTCCGAGGCCCCGTTTGAACCGACTGATGTGTGTGTTTTTGTATCCTTCGTTTGAAGCATCACAGACCGTCTGGGCTGATAGATGTGGTCGTCTTACTGATGTGACTTTTGAAGGATTTCTGGCTCTTACATTTCAAACGGCTTTAAACCTCTCGCTGCCATCTGGACCTGCCTATAACCAAACTCACCGAGTGCAGATTTGAATGAGAAGCGCGGCGCCCCTTCCGCAGCACGTGTTTACCGACAGTATTTAAATCCAACCGAATGATGAGAACACGGCGGTATTTATGAGCACCGGTTCCCCGCTGTTCTTACCCGGTGCAGGTCTCCCTGTATGCCGTTGTCCAAGATCTTTGCAGCCAGCTGGGCCTCTGTCAGCTGTGGCCGCAGAAAGGGAGGCTGCACACACACGCTCTGCACACACTTCTTTCTGCCCAGATACCTGCGGCGAGCATGGAGACAGTGAGTGTCAGTATCATAAAGACAAACCACGACACAAGTACACTTGCACTGAAATATGCTATTCATCAAAGACTTAAATACTTGCAAATACTACCTAGCAATCACAGTAGCTCCCTAAAATAATGAGTGTTTTGTCTATTGTTATTGTGCTGTGCAGTGTGTACTGAAGCATGTTGATGGGTTTTGGGTGCAGACATGCCTTTGTAAGACGATGTTATGCTTATGAACAACTGAATAGAGAGTTAAAAAAGAAGGAAAAAGTAATAAAAGAAAAAGCACCTGGGTGCCTGTGAGCTGCAGAGGACATGAGAGACATTCTTCCGACAGCCATTGGTGAAAGGGTTAACACCTCCTCTGAACTTCCCTGTTACCTGGAGAAAGAAAGAGACACCAAGAGAGGCATTAAAAAGATGAGAGGGAGGATGGACAAAGTATAAAAGGTTGTTAAACATGTCACCACTTTATTTATTATTTATTTCATTTACAAATTAATACAACCTGATTTAATGCACGGACTCTAAATAAGTTCGAAATAACCTCACTGATATTGAAATCTTTCTAATATTTGTAAAATGAGACGGCGGGTCATTTGGGGCAAGTGGTGGAAAAAGCCCCACCTGCTGGCAGAAAAGAAAAAAAGTGAGGTTTAAGAGGTAGTGAGTAATTTAGAAATGACTTTAATTCTGGATTAATGCATGATTAATGCTGCTGTTATTTATCATTATTCTACAATTTTGTAGAATCATTTCTATAACTTGTAATTTTGGACTGGGTCCCGAGAGGCTGGTCACTTTTACTTGTCACTGGTCACTTATACTGAAACACTGAGTTTCCCACCTGTTCGTTGGTTGTCCTGCCTCTGGCCACAAGCACTATGTGGAAACCAGTGAGGCCAGCAACAGGGATGAAGAACAGGCCTGCAACACACATTACAGCCAGCCTGAGAGCACAGGATGGGGGGAGTCAAGGAATATCTTATGAGACCAGATTAAACAGACAGAGGAAGGCACTCAGTGAATACTTGAATAGATTTCATTTGATTTGGATATGTCTTGGTAACAGCCTGGCCCTGTGGGGGTGTTTAGTAGGGGGTGTAACGATTCATCTACTACATCGATGTATCGATTTATATTCCTACGATCCAACTACATCGATAGATACTTGGTTGTCCTTCACGGGGGACGTATATGGATATAAAATTGATTTGAAACGTAAAAAAATCAATTGTATCGATACTAAGGATTTGCACCTTGTATTTAAGGACGACAAACGTTATATGAAATTGTTTTTTGAGCACTTTTATTAGTAAAGGTCGAATGTAGAGGAGCCGGTCTGCAGAGTTTCAGGTGCTATCAATCCACTTGACGAGGGTGACTTCACCCACATCGGCTTTCCCCGTGCGCTGTCGTTTTTTCATTCAGAGAAAATGGCTTTCCTTTCCCCGTCATGATATCAATGTGCACGCAGCATCAGCCTCACGTATCCAGCCGGAAAGCAGACGGTCCGCGAGGCAAATTCTCACGGGAGTAAAGTAAAAAACAAAACAGAAATTCAACAAACGTTTTAAAATATTGTTCCGTATGTTTTCATGTATGAAAGACCCCAAATGAACACTGTAGGTGGACTGCTGGATTACTATAAACAGATTATTTAAACAGTGTTTGTAGAGGAATGATTCTGTCCCAAGCTGTTCGATCACTATCAGCTGTTTGATCATTATCAGCTGTTCGATCACGATCAGCTGTTTGATCATTATCAGCTGTTTGATCACGATCAGCCGTTTGATCATTATCAGCTGTTCGATCACGATCAGCTGTTTGATCATTATCAGCTGTTTGATCACTATCAGCTGTTTGATCATTATCAGCTGTTTGATCATTATCAGCTGTTTGATCACTATCAGCCGTTTGATCATTATCAGCTGTTTGATCACTATCAGCTGTTTGATCACTATCAGCTGTTTGATCACTATCAGAGGTTGATCTCTGTATTATTGATCTACCGTTTATATTGAAAATGAGAACAGAAGCAGCAGGTTAAACCACTGTTCATTTAACGTGAATAGAAGTTGGTTTATTATATGTTTTGTTAAATATTGCACAGCCTTGTATCTTGAGAACTGAATCAGCGGGTCCTGCAGTTGCACTTTTTATTATTTCAAAATAAAAGCTGTATGTATTTGCCATTAATCGTTGTTTACTTGTTTATATCCACAATTAATTTATCCCTGATTCCCTTACAAGAAAAACGTTGAGGATTCCTGACCTGCTCTGTCCAGTATCAGATCTTTATTTCACACTGACTGGATTTTAGGCAAAAAAAGTTACTGTATCGATTTCAAGTCATTGAATCGTATCGTATCGCTCTAGATGAGCCAAATATCGTCTTGAATCGTATCGGAACCACGATAAAGTGATACGTATCGTATCATTGTAACAACGTATCGTTACTCCCCTAGTGTTTAGTCACACAAGAGTTACCAAAATAATCAGAATTCATCATGGAAAGCTGTGCTCTTGACCAATCATGACAGCCTGACATTGACACATCATCAGGACACAACAACGTGCTCCCTAAAACTGGACGAATAAAATCTGTTAAAGCTGGTTAGCAACTCCTTAAGGCAAAAAAAGTACAGTTTCATTACTTGTCTCAGAATGTTGAGAGAAATTCTCCCACACCACACTGAAACGAACGAATCAACCACAACGACGTGTTGAAGCCAAGGAGGAACTTAACTGAACAGTATCTGCAATCTTAAAATGGATAGGAGAAAAATGCACGGGGAAGAGATCTTTAAGGATACGTGACGATGGCGTGCAGGCGGTCGATGTTTTGGCGATGATAGAGGATAAAGAGCAGGCCGAAGCCAAACACGGCCATGATGTGAGCCGTCAGAGACAGGAGGAAGAGGAAGAAGTAGCGGTAGTTCCTCCTGCCGATGCAGTTGTTTACCCAAGGACAGTGGTGGTCAAAGTCCTGCATTATGAGGGTTAAAAGACACTGTGGTAAGAAAAGAAGTCATGTTTTTTTTTGTCTGTACTTTTCAACATGAATACAGTTATCAGAAAGTGTTGTATCATTCCTTACTTCCTCATACAGCAGCGGCAATTCACATTTACATTACACTGTCTTGCCACAACAGATCAACACTGACACTCTTCTCTCCAACCAGGTACTTTGAAACATCATTTTATTCAGAGACGGTGTCCATGAATAATGTCCTAATTTATCATACGTAAAAGGTGAATGGGTGAGTATGAGCAAACCTCGACACAGTTGTCACAGACGGAGCAGTGGGAGCACCGTGGCGGCCTGTAGAAGCGACAGGTTGAACACCACTTCATCCTGACCTGGATCCCTCTGATCTCCACAGTCTTGTAGAGGGGAGCACGAAAATCATCCTCCTTGTCCTCGTCCTCCTCAGCTGCAGGGACAGGAACAGAAGACACACACACACGTGATCACACACACACAACCCTGAAATTTAACATTTGAGCACTGACATCAGATTACATTACACACCTTGACCTATTCAAATCCCTCACCCTGACATCATCAGTGTTTGGCAAAGTTTTTGTACCATTTCTCATTAAAACCTTGGCACTAGAATAACAGTTCATGTGTTCAATATTCCTACATAATACAGCAGAAAATCACTGATTAGTGCAAAATCTGATGATACAGATCCTGCTTGACCCTATTTTCTCCTACACTGGATCAACCACAGGTCAATAAGTCATAGCTGTACGTCAGTTAATATGACTGATGTGAGGTCTGATCACATTTAAAAATCAAACCAAATCAAATTATGAATTGTTAACTTCTGCCTCAACTCCTCCCCTCACCAATCCACTAAGAATCTGCTTGTTGGACACAAGCCAAAGAGTTTTTTTTCATCTTTTTGTGGCTATAAAAGTCGTTTCACACCGAGCACGGATTTTTGTCTGAAAAATTTGCACGGAAATCTATTTAAAAAACTGATTTTGTGGGTCCTTATGAATGCTTGCACGCACCTGCGGAACATTCGCGCGGGGGACTTCCATTATAGTGTATTTCAGCCTGTGGAAATATATGTGTGTTCCAAGTGATGTCACACATCCAGGTATAGCTCCGGGTAGCTTGCTGCCAAAACGGCGGAACATCTTATCAACTTGATTTCTCAACACTCAATATTGTAGGAGATACACCGCATCGACTACCTCAACAACCACATAAATGACAAAATATGGCGTGAGATCGCCCAGCAGCTGGGATACGATTGAGATGGTGATGTAGCTGATATGCACTTGCAAACATTATGTGTTGGTCACTGAACGGGGCTAGCCACAACAGCTTGCATTAGGCATCAAATTTGGGATCTGATTAGTTTATGTATTGTGTAGTTAATGTAAGAATATTAGACATTCTGTGTCTGGATATGTTTTTGTTATGTGGAATGGAGCACTTTATAAAATTAGGGATTTTTTTTTTTGGTGATGAAAATGGAACATGGCAACGCAGATAATTCACACCGGCCCCGGTGTGCAAACTTTCCATATTTCCACACCACATGTTTTGCATCACGCTGGTGAGAAACGGCTTTTAAATGGAAATACATTTTTGAGGCTTTAACAGGGAATCATCTTTGTGGATAAGCGAGAATGTATACACTTTGGAAATGAAGCCAAAAGGCAAACTTTAATTTTTGTAACGACAGCAATATCAACATACAGTATTTAGCAGCCTGTTTGGGGACACATGAACAACACATAGAGTACATTCGACCATCCATGCTCTCACCTCTCGGGAAGATGCCAGGGTCCATGAACGTGGCCATGCAGAAGTTAGCCAAAACAAACAGGAAGATGACTCCATTGTAGATGGGCACGGCTACCGAGAAACGCTCTGAAAGCCACGGACACCTGGGACATGAATAGAAAAGGACAGTGCCTGACATTCAGTTGTAATCAAAGTGATGCTGCAGTCACCGGAAGACCAGCTGCAGCAGCACATTTTTTGGTACTTTTACCGACTGATAATTATAAACATTATTAATATTACCTGAGGAATATTCCTGTTTGGTGAATTTTTAGACTGATGTGTATTTTTCTCAGTTACATCCAGGACAGAGAGGTCCAGGGCATTGTTCTCCATATGTGGAGTTGGATTGATCGGGTTGCAGATGATTTCACATTAGCCTGGGTTTAGAGTTGGTTTCAAATTTGTATGGTGCCGTTACCACAACAATGTCTGTAAGCTCAAACTTGCGAAAGTGTAGGAAGATTCAAAGTGAGCTGAATCAGTGATCAAGCCCTTTAAAGAGGCTGGTGGGTCCTCCTGTTTTTTTATTTTGTCAACGAACCCCATGAAAAGACCAAATCAAACAGTGTCCGTCTCTCAGTACTCTGACTGCCCTACCGTCTGTGGCATTCGGCCCCATTCGCGCAGATCTATGAAAATGGCTCACACCTAAAAACATACTTATTCTAAATTAAAAATAACAAGCATATCAAAATGAATATGAAGCGTACTACTGCTCTATGGTCTCCAAGGAGTTTTCTTTGATATATTTGTGTTACTCCCTCATTATTATTATTATTCGATAATTGTTGTCAGCCTTTTTCGTGTAGTGTTGTATTAATTCACTGGTGAGACAATAAGAGGAAGTGTGAGAGTGACTGCAGGGATACAAAAACACCAACAGACTCAGGGAGAAAGAATCAGTGAGAGACTGGATAATGGGCTTTTGTCAGTGTGACAGATGTTGGCCTATTTTCTCCTCACTAATCTGAAGCACAGAGCTGACTGCCCACCACACTGACCACACACACACATAAAGAGATTCGATTTTCTCACATACGCACGCACAAACACACACAGATAGACAGGCGCGCGCGCACTCATTCACAGTCTGACTTTGAGGTGTCAGCAAGATTAGTAATGACAGTCTATAACAACTCATACTGTAGGGCTGAAGGCCGCACTGAGGCCAGAAATCTGAAAATGCTGTTTACATGTGAAAACGAACTAAGTTCAGTCCTCGTGACTGGTTTCAGCTTGTTTTTTTTTTAAAGTTCTGCATCCATACTCCTAAACTATAAAGCCAGTGAAATTATCCAGGCTTTATCTGAGGACAGACACAGCCTTATTATGGTCTGGACAGATATTACTCTTCTGTTTGTTGGCCAGCTAAAATGATATCCTCGGGGTTAAGGCGTCGACCGTTAACTTCAACATCCCTGGTTCGCATCCGGCCGGGGACATTTTGTCGTTCCACATCTCTCTTTCTTCTCATTTCCTGTCATCACTCTACTGTTGCCATCGAATGAGGCCCCCCCAAAAAATTATTATTAATCTTAATCGAACTATCTTTTTCATTCAGCTGAAATAGGTTGTTGTGTCCTTCAATCACAGCTTGAGGTCGGATTTGTTCTCGGATGAAGTTATCTTGAATGATGGCGCGCTCTTATTTTCAAATAAAGTTAAAGGGTGGGTCCATTATATTATTATTATTATTATTATTTAGGTTTTTCTATCATTCTGTAGCTTAGCAGTGGTGTTCCTTATGTATTCAAATCAGACCATTACAATTTTGGTCGAAGTAATGTATGTTTTAGCAACAAAATCCTATTTTCCCCTTGAAGTGTGAGGTTCCCCTTTAAAGGACTGGTCAAATTGTAACTCACTGTAACCATGCGAAAGTAAACAGGTCTCACTATTTTCGGCCAACAATTTCCAACTCCTTTTATACAAACGATGCATACGACAGGCTCTATCGAACTACTGGTGGAGTTAAGGCAACATGGAGGCCATATCAAACAGGGCCAGCATCTTCAGGGCTCATAAACACTATACATAGTAGTAGTAGGCACTTAAACTAAAGTGTCCATAAATTACTAAGGTCTCCAGGGCGTTGAGGCAGCTTCCTGGCTGAACAACGAGGGCATAAGGTTAATGTCCGTCATATTAATGTTACTATAACTAGGTACACCCAGAGTGGTGAAAGTCAGTTTCTGAGGCCGTTGAGGTCGGACCTGTGCCTTCCTTGTGCGTCCCTCCAACCCCACGCTCTCCATACCGGGAGCACATTCATTTTGTTTTTTTCTTGTGAAGGACTTTGTGATCTTTTCTATGAGCGGTGCTAGCTACACTAAAAACTAGATAATTCAATAGTAGTTAATTAGAACCTGTAACAGTTGTGAAACTGAGACCAAAACACAAACGTCCAGAGTCTCGCGTCGCGGTTCCGTCTTCCATAAGGACGCACACACCGAACGATTCACTCACTCACTTGGCGTTTATACTACACGATTTCAGAGTGGGGATTCCAGGGAATAACGTGATAAAATCGTTACAGAAAAAAAATAAAACATGGAGGCAGACTGTCACCGTCAGATGGTTACACTTGTGCGTGCTATGTTTTGCTCCGGAAAAAAAAAAAGAAGACAGAGTCAGCATGGCTTGTTGGTCTGTTCTATACAAGTACGCGGTGGATCCGGTTGGTGACGCTTTATGGAAGCAAATAAGGGTCATTCATATTTTTGAGCCTGTGAAATGATGTTCACAAATAATTTCACAGCCTTCAGTTGTCACCTTTAGATATAATTTGCACATAATAAACCTCCCTGTTGAAAATATTCCCGTACAAATTTGAATTACACATACACAAAATATCTCTCCAGCTTTTGACACATGTGCAAATCATATCTTTTTGCGTATCTTTTCATTGCTGTTCCTTTCACACTACAGGAATTTAAATCATAAATATATAACGTGTGACATTTACAATTCGAATTGGGGAGACTGATCCAATCTGTAACATTGTGGCAAAGTGGCAATCCAAAAGAAATGTGATTTTGAATTTCTATTTTGAGTGAAAACAATGGAAATGTGCTGAGAGTTCAGCAGTCTGGAGTCTTTTTGTTGATACATGAGCATAGAAATAGAATAATAAATAGAATCTCCCTTGTCGCTAAAAGTCACGGATTGATTGATGGATGGATGGATGTCATGATATTATTGGCTGAAATTGATTGGTAGCCCTTCTAGCTTACGTAAGCACACATATTTTGTTTCACAGGAAGAAAAAAAAAGAATTGAATTTTGATATAAAAATATGAAGAAATTGTTTTTGTGGTATAATGTTAAATAGTTGGTGATAATTCTCTGTTGGAAACCACAAGCGACACCTTTCACATTGTACACAGTCATTTGACCCATTGTTAAGAATATTGATTAATGCAGCTTTAAAAAGGGGACATATGTTCATTTCCAGGTTCATACTTGTATTTTGGGTTTCTGCTAGAACATGTTTATATGCTTTAATGTACAAAAACGGTCTCATACTGTCTGTCTGAATGTACCTGTATTCACCTTCTGTCTGAAAGACTCCGTTTTAGCACCTGTCTCTTTAAGCACAGTCTGCTCTGATTGGCTTCCGAGAATAATTTGGCGCACCTTTTCAAAGGTAGTTCTCAAGCCAAGGGTGGAGATACTCAGATGGGTGGCGGTATATTCTACGAAGCCCTGCATGCGACATACAGTAGGAAGGGGAGCCAGATCTGAGTGGCTTGTTGAATCACATGTTTTTCTGATCCAGGCTGCCCACAAAAGACCGACTGGGTTGTCTTATTTCATATTTTGTGGGTTGGTAGGCACTCCAGATACCCAAATGTTTGTGCACAAGCATTGAAAAAGTGATTTTTTCATGATATGTCCTCTTTGAGAACGTGTTACTCTGAAAACAGCACGAGAGTTGAACAATCATGTGTCAAGTCGTCACCAATCCAATCAAACAAACTCAGTGTAGAAAGAACAAGGCCCTGCTCTCTATTATCACATATATTGTGTTTCTTATGAAGTATTTAATTAAACAGTCATTTCATTCCAGCTTCTAAACAGGCCTGTGTGTGTGTGTGTGTGTGTGTGTGTGTGAGAGACTATGCACTGTTGGCACTTACGTGAAGCAGAAGAAGAGCGTGGTGGAGCCGACGAGGAAGAAGGTGGCTGCCGACACCGGGACGTAGCGGGAGGGTCTCAGGGGTCTGCTGGGCGGGACTGCGGCATGGGGGAGGGGTGACGAGGACGGACCCCGCCCTCCGCTCTTACTACTGCTGCCACCTGGCATCACTTCCTTTGCGTAGTGGTGTGCGTGTCTGTTCGGCAACTGCTAGCATTCAGAGTTGAAGTGTTCCTTTACGTGTGGTGTTGAGTGTGTGAGTGTATTTGGAGTTTGGGTGGGGGGCAGAAATGATGGATGGCAAAAAAAAAAAAAAATGTAAAGGACAGATAAAAGAGATGGAGGGATAATTGAGGAGAGCTTCCTCTTTCGCATGGACAAGAGGAAAACACTCCTCGGCTTCACCACCCTGAGATGGGAGGAGGAGCGTTTGCTTGTTTTCTAAGGTCAACCCTGATCTGCTGTGTGTGTGTGTGTGTGAGAGAGATTAAAAGAAGCTTACAAGTCTCTTTGCTGTAAAAGCCTTGTTTTCCCGTCAGCCAGAAAACAGGTGGGAAGGCGGAATGAACAAATAAAACCACTGATTGTAAAAAGGAGAAGGTGTCTTGACAGCTATCTCTTAACACAGTTGCAGGTAATTACACAACACTAGTTTGAGGCTGTTCCACCCAATGTCAATTAATTACAAATACAAGCCAATAGAAACTGATAATTCTTACGGGTCTGTTGGAGTAAAATCAGTCTAAAAAGAGGACATCTGCTTGTTGAATAAAAGGCTTGGTGAAAAACATGACAATAGAGCAATAAAAAAACATGGCTGTTATTGAGATATAAAAGAAAATTTTGGACCCTTCCATTAAAACACAATAATTCTTAATAGCTTGTTAAGTGATTTGGTGCTGTGGAAGTCCAAAAGAGAAAACCTCAGCTGAACTGATGAACCTGATGTGAACCGGTTTGATTTGACTGGTCTGTAAATGGGAGTTTAGTGAGGTAAAAGAGTTGGCAGAGGTAGGCCTGTATTGGTAGGAGATGGACCTGGACAAGATGGACCAAAAAGAAAACAGCAAGAAATGAAATGAGGCAGAAAGAAAGAGAAAATGGGAGTGAAAAGCTTGAAAGGAAAAAAAAAAAAAAGGCCGGGATGATAACTTTCCTCAGCTTAGAAAAAGTGCAGGTCAAGACCTACAAATGGGAAATGGGCTTGTTTGTGCCAGCAAAGTGTGTATGGAGATTCCCTTTCACTTCAATTCAAAGTTGTTTTTTTTAGCACCCAGATATCAGCGGTCTGAGCAGCTGTAGCAATATGAGAAAATGTCATATGATTAAAAAGTGACAACCCCCTTGCTCTCTGCTAGAGAGGGAGACAATTTGCCTTCAGTCCAGGACTCGTATTAGAAACAGCAGTCTGTTAACGGGCCAGTGGAGTAGCCTGGTTTTCCTGTGTCGGGGCATCCCTAAACCCCGCCGGTGGCTGATTCACACCAGCTCACCTGCCAGCTGCACCAGGGATGTGTTCGGAAGACAGGAAGCAGGAAGTGGAGGTGTGGTTCTTTCCAAAACATCCATTAGTATCCATGTAAATGAAATTTTTTAAGAAAGAGCTAAATAGTGTTGGCTTGGAGGAGCGCTCGGGGGGTTATGGGTGAATAGATAACGGTATTATCTCATATATCAGCCAAGCAATGGCGACGTAGAAAAACTCCACGCCGGTCTCCTTGTTCCACTGTGTTAGTGGACGACCACGCCTGTTACTTATGTAACCGTCAGCCTTCCAGCTTTGGGCCGTTTTCTGTTTTGCCCTCTTTTTCCGGGGACTTCCAGGGCCTTCCCTCCGCTTCCTACCCCAGAGGAGAGCACTGAGGCTTGGATAACATACTCCCACAACAATCCCTTGGAGGATACAGCCTCGACAGAGCAACGTCCTAAAAAAATGACCTCAACAAAAATGTGACAAACTGTGGCTTTTATGCGTGTAAAAGATGGAGATTCCTTGGACTATTGAGATGTGTCAGGTTTGAAGCATCCTTCTCCGACCTCGAAAACAGGACCCGGTGCTGATCAGTGGCCTCCTCGATAGCTGAGTTTGATCGCTTTGCATATATGGACGAAACACAACTTCAACAGGTCATCTTGCGTCACCAAAAACAAAAAAGGGAATCCAGTCTGATGGTTGGTCAGGATGCTCCACCTACAGTAGCAATGAGAAGAACAAAGGTTGCGTGAAGATCAAATACTCCAGTATTTACACGTACATTATAAAAAGGGTACGTAGTAATCACTATATCATGATGAAGTAATGAGGGACTCGTCAGTAACTATTCAGTATTATGTCTCACTTGACTTGGGGGGGGGGGGCCTAATGTTAAATATATAAATATGTAAATGCAAGTCCAAAAGTGGTCAGTACAATCAAGTCGCATATATTCAGGAACTAATCATTACCTAATGAGAGGAGGATCTCCCAGTCTGTTCTCTAGAATATCATCATTATCTACTATATAGTCCTGCATTAACAATTATTAGAGAAGTACTCCTTAAAGACAATCATTAGCTACTGTACTCTAAATTTGAGTGGTAGTTACTCCACTAATGGTTCACTAGCAGTTAGATCCTCATTTGTTTTTTAATGACATAATCGTTAACTAATCATTGACTGATCATTACCTACTAGGGGTGTAACGATTCATCTACTACATCGATGTATCCATTTATATTCCTACGATCCAACTACGTCGATAGGTACTCGGCAAGTTGTCCTTCACGAGGGACGTATGTCGATCTAAAATCGATTTGCAAGGTAAATAATCGATTGTATCGGTACTAAGAATTTGCAGCTTTTATTTAGGCACCACTATCGTTACATGGATGTATTTTTTAGCACTTTTATTAGTAAAGAAATGTTAAACAATACTCTGGTTCACTCTCCCTGTTGTATAACTCCATCAACACGCGCCAGCTTGCCAGCTCTGCAGCGCAAGCACGTGCGAATGTGCATCGATGGCGTGCCGGGACTCCTCGCTCTCTCACCCCGTAGCGGCGTGGAGGGAGACGGGCACCGGTCTGCGTGAGCTGCTGGCGCTGTGGTGCAGAGGAGCCGGTCGGCAGAGTTTCAGGCACTATCAATCCACTTGACGAGGGCGGCTTCACTTGCTCAATCCACTTGCTTCCCCCGTGCACTGTTGTTTTTTCATTCAGAGAAAATGACTTTCCTTTCCTCGTTATATCATCAATGTGAACGCAGCACCAGCCTCACGTATCCAGCCGGAAAGCAGACGGTCCGCGAGGCACATTATCAAGGTAAAGTAAAAAACAAAACAGAAACTCAACTAACGTTAGTCTAACGTAGTTTTAAAATGTTTTTTCCGTATATCTTCATGTATGAAAAGACCCCAAATGAACACTGAAGGTGGACTACTGGATCACTATAAGTGAATTATTTGTATAGGAATGATTGTGTCCCAAGCTGTTTGATCACTATCAGCTGTTTGATCACTATAAGCGGTTGATCACCGTATTATTGCTCTACCGTTTATATTGAAAATGAGAACTTTTAACCTCCTTCGCGACAAGCTAGTATGACATGCTTGGTATCAATGGATTCTTTAGGTTTTCTAGTTTCATATGATGCGAGTATCTTCACTCTGTGAAGACGCGTTATTAACACAAACACTTTTGCGCTACAGGGCCGAAGTCTCAGCAGAACTACTACCAGCCTCTCTCCCTCCTCTTTAGTTCATCACAGAGCGCTCACAGCTCAACAGCTGAAGCTGTTCGCAGGGACACAGACCGGCAGAGAGACACAGTCCCTGTGAACAGTTGTTCACTTCATGGACTCAAGACTTCAACCCTTCAATCAATAAGCAAATGAGTGCACCTGTTCAGGCTAGGCATGATGGATAGACCTGTCCTCCTACAGTTTATCTATTACTGCTGCCCCATTCATCTGCATTAATTGCTCGCTCCTTCTCTCTGCCTCAACCTGTTGATGTTCACGGCAGGGCTGCACGATCATGGCTAAAATAACGATCACGATTATTTTGATATATTGTTCACAAAAATAAAAAAACTAGAGTAACGGCTGATTGGTGAAGTTAAAATGAGGAGTTTGATACGATACCTCCTTATTTCACTACAAACACCTAAATAAGGTGACAGCAGGCTGGAGGGAGATTACCGGGAGATCACCTAAAAGTTTATTTAGGCTACCGTTGGCTCTATTGTATGGCATTCTCAGTAAATATCGCAGTATAAAACCTGTGTTTTCTGTTTAAGAAACACAAACGTCGGGTGGTTACGTGTCCAGTCTGATCTGGAGCTCACAGCTGATAGGTACTAGGGATGCACCGGTACCAGTATCGGGTATCGGGTCCGGTACTGTGCTCATGTACTCGTACTCGCATGGTCTAGTGTTAAAAAAGTTTTTTAAAAAAAATCGTAATATCGAATCGCATATTAAAAAAAAAATCGCAACACATAGCGAATCGGCACCCAAGTATTGGGATAGTATCGACTCGGGAGATAGGAGTATCAATCCCAGCCCTAGTACCGAACTGTGACCCCAAAACCGAGGTACATACCAAACCGGGAACTTTGTGTACCGTTACACCTCTACCATTTTAGAACAGGCGAACATAACACATTTGTACTGCATGCAAAACAACAACATGTTTTTTTGCCCCAAACTGCATGTGATTATCATAACGTGGGCATGTCTGTAAAGGGGAGACTCGTGGGTACCCATAGAACCCATTTTCATTCACATATCTGGAGGTCAGAGGTCAAGGGACAACCTTGGAAAAATGGCCATGCCAGTTTATCTTTGGAGCGTTATTTAGCCTCCTTCCCGACAAGCTAACATGACATGGTTGGTACCAATGGATTCCTTAGGTTTCATATGATATACCAGTATCTTCACTCTAGCTTTAAAACTGCCACAGCCTCTGAAAGACATGTACAGCTGCCAGTCAGATTTTTAAGAGGTTAAATGTATGAATGTATTTAATTAATATATAATCTTTATTTCGTACTGTTCATTTATTGCATCAATAATCAGTTATCATTTTGTCATGCGGTACTACAGGCAAGCATCTTTTCTACATTTGATTTACTTTTAATGTTAGCCTATTGTGTCTGTATATTCATCTGTATGTATTACACAATTACACTGAGATTTGAGTAAAACATCTTGGTCATACCATCGTGAATGGCAGTGTCTGTGGTCATTTTTTACCCACTTTCGTGACTTTAAATTAGTAGCCTTTTCAAACCAAACAGTCTTCAAAATATGGATTTCAGAGAAAATCTACTCTTCGATGGACTTAAATGAACACAAGCTCAGGTTTTAGGTGTGGAGGGGATTTGTAAAGTGTGATAGCAATCACATGCATCCTGCTACGCAAACTGGCAGGAATACAAGACATCACTTGTGGTTTACTACCCAGTATTTGCCTGAACAGTTGGCAGGCGGCCATGTTATGACATGTCAAGGCCAAAAATCAAGGTTTGCAGCTCTGTCAAATGGACCTGGTACCTCCAAGTGGCATGATGCCCAATGCTGAACATACACATACTCCTGTACAATAAGGGATACATCTGCTTTTGACATGTATTTAAGCCAAACATTCAATAAATCCCAGCCTATCACATTTAAAGACTAAACACAATGAGATGGTTCACCTTTATCTCAATTTACTAAAAAAAATATACATTGCAGAGGAATTCTGAACACACACCACCTCATTTGCATTTCCCCAAGCTCCATAAACATAAAAGATATGTATTCCCTCATTCAACCATGAGTCCTTTCCATGTGATCTAATCAAAACGGTGCATCCTTACTCCCATCAGGTAGAATCTCTACCCTACAATGCTGGAAATGCTAGAAAATCCCCGGACACAATGGCACCTTCTTACATCTAAAAAAAGGAGCCTACAGCATTGCACTTACACTCATAAATCCTGGGTGTGTATAGCAGCTGCAGTCACGGCCAGCACCGCTGTAACCACAGCAGTTAGAGCATCGGTATATGCACTAAAAACCGGTCAAATCATGCCGACAACCTAATTCCATTTGTTCTCCAATTTTGGATTGCCATTTTAGTGACATTTTGCAGCGTTGGTTTGAATGGACTAGCTTGTGCGTCTCAAATGCAGGCAGATGATGATGATGATGTGTAGATACAGCTGAGCCGGGTGTCACACACGCACACACACACACACACACACACACACACACACACACACACACACACACCTATACTGGCCCAGCAGCGCTTGATTTGACAGCACCAGTGGACACGATTTTAGCCCGGACAAAGATGTGTGCCATTCACTTTCTAAAACCGGAGCGTCACGCCAAACTACATGTGAAAATCTCACAATTTAGTGTGTCGGCTGTGATTAGCGAGTGTACACGTTTCACATTATTCATTAAAACCTTCTCTCCATCATCGTCTGTAAATCGGCTCGCATATATGACGGCGTGCAGTGCGGAAACAGCCCGATCTCAGCCGTGTGTGCAGAGACATTCAGCCCAACATTATGACAGCAGCGTTGAAGAAGCCGGGGTGGGGACACATAGTGGGGACACATAGCTAGTGGGGACGATCATAACGTTACAGGAGGAGCACACTTAAGCCCACGATTACAATGTGTAGTTTCTATATGAATGCTGACTGTAACGTTGTGTCTCCATATCGATGAGAGGAGAGTAGGGTGGAGGTGGAGGTAAAACCAACGTTAGCAGCACGATCAATGATCTAACGTTAGCTAACAAGACACAGGGGACGTGTATTAAAGCATTAGATTACACCAACACAAAGACGACTCGTGGTTTAGACGAGAAGTAAATCATGCGTGTGACTGTGTGGCCCAGTAAGGGACAATAACATCAGCTAGCCTTAAAGCTAACGTTAGCCAGGTCTGCTGTGGTTTTAACGGGAGCCCTGCTGGCATCCAGCAGCAGGCTAACTACTCAGCTCACCTGTGAGAGGAGGGTTTATTTATTACAGTTGTTCTGGGTCCAAACACGGTGAATGGGATGGTGCCAGGTCCTGGTCGTGTTAATTCCTCTCAGCAGAAGACAAGTCCTTCATCAGTTATCATCCACAGGACTCGTTGAGCGCTGCCAGCTGAGCTGTCCGGGGTGTTGCTGTGAAGGCTAGCTAGCTCTCTCCCAGCAGCGTCAAGCTAACACGGCTAACGTTACATGTTTGGCTAGCTAGCCACGGACGCCTGACTAGTGATGTTTCGTCACGAACGAGCCGGTTCAAAGAGCCGGCTCCCGTCCAAGAGCCGTTTATTCTTTTTTCTTTAATGAATTCAAGGCAGTATACGATACGATAATACTTTATTGTCAGACAGGTCTGAAAATTGTTTTGCATCACAGCAGTTCCATTTGCAATATCACAGAAAGGACAAAGACAAGAAACAAGGATACGTACATTTAAAGGGACTGTTTGTAACTTTTTACAGGTATAAACCTACCGGGTCAGTGTCTTATGCGCATATGCGCGCTTGCGTGTGGCTGCGCTCAAACCGCTTCTCTGCCTGTCTTCACTCACACAACGCGCGCGTTCTCGTTCCACCTCTCGTTCATGCGCACACACTACACGCTGCAGAATAGTTAGTTTAGCTCTGAGAATATCTAGTAAATGTGCAGTGAACGTTTGTGCAGAAATAACTGCTGCAGCTCCTCCAGACCAACAGAGGTTTCCCGTGTCTTGTGAAGTGACAGGGCTCCACAGCGAGAAACATTATCGTCTCCGACCAAATCTCCGGTGTCTCCCCTGTTCACTGCGGCTGCAGTCAGGAGACAATAACGTTTCTTTTCCTGCTTTAGCTTCTGGGGCTGAAGCAGGAAAAGCCAACACTAGGATCAGCATTGATTCATGGAGAGACCTTCGTCTGGTCAGCTAACATTACTGCCAAGCGGGTGAAATATAGAGTGATATTGTGGTTTTAGCTGACGTGTGTCGCCTCACTGTTTTGAGCGATGCTCGTTCATGTCTATTTAGAGCGAGCAAGCGCAAGCCCGATGCTGACTTCCGTTGACTTAACAGCCACAGGTGTCGCTGTTAACAAGCAATTTCTGAAAGTTACAAATAGTCCCTTTAAACATTACAATCACAGAAGACAATATTCAGGGCCCTTCAACGTACATTTGATCAGGGATTATGTATGATAGGACGATTTTTTCCGCACCACGGGCACTCCATGCACTGACTGTGACTAAATGTTGTGTTAATGACGTCTGTGTGACCAATCAGGTGATGACAGACGTGGATCATACCATCAAGCAGGGACGGGCGGGGGGGGGCGAAAGAGAGAGAGGAGTGCAGTGCGCGAATAGCAGACAAGATGAGTGACAGTCGGAAATGAAGCAGCATGTAAAATTACGGTATTCTGGAAATTATAAGGTTTAGTATAATTATATTGAATAATGTAAGTGATATATGTGCACACATACTAATCATAGGTCAAACAGCGCTAAATTTGGCTGAATTATAAAAAGGCAGAAGTGTTAAAACGAAGAGCCGTTTGGGAGCCGAAAGAGCCGGCTCTTCTTGGTGAGCTGAGCCAAATGATCTGGCTCACTAAGAAGAGCCGGAATTCCCATCACTACGTCTGACGTTATTTTACTACACGCAGCTAGCTTAGCTAACTGTTAGCTACAGGGATGGAAGCAGCTGGGTTTTTCTTTTTTTAAACTTCTTTATAATATCTTTATAGCATCTGTCTGCAGGCCGCTCCACCTCCACCAATATGGAAGTTAAAGAGAGGAAAGCCAAGTGAATGTAATGCCGAGACTATATTACGTACTCTCCTCATATATCCATAATAATATTGGTGGCCAGAGAGATTTCCCAGAGGCCGACATGCTTGTCATCAGTACTACAGTATTACTCTAATGCCAGCAGGGTCCAAACAGAGAGCCGTACAGAGAGCGCTGATTGGACGTCAATGCTGTCAATCAAGCTGAGAGCGTTTTGTTGTTGTCACTAAGCATGGCTGGCACATAAACTGTCCCTGACATGAGGTTTTAATCCTCTCATGTGACACACTGACACAGTAACGTATGCTTGTGTGTGTGTCCACATAATGAGAATAGAGTGCACACACGCACGTGCCCCCCCACACACACACACTGGCAACACAAAGGGGAGATTAAAATGACAGCAGGGGCTATGAGGATAAACCTAAACCCACACAACCACAAGATCCTCATCAACTCTCTCTCTCACACACACACACACACACACACTCTCCAAAATAACAAATCTGAAATCCTGCCACCAAGAACTCATGGAATTGGATTGTGACTCTTTGTGTGGCATAAGAGTGTGTGTGTGTGTGTGTGGGCGGTGGCAGTTGGCATGTGAGTCCATAAAGCTCTTACACTAAAGGGGCAATCATAGCATTAAAAACACAATGGCTGATTCTGTGATGATCCGTTGGGGGTCGAACAAAACAAACTATTTTTTTCAATATGTGTTCCTCCATGTGAAGCTGCGGAAATGTTAAAGGATAGGTCAAGGTCTATCTTATGGTAATGCAGTACTCACCTGTCCAGAGAAAGAGTAAATGGCTGCAAATGGTCTTCGTTTTATACCAAAAATGGCAACTGCATCTCAGTCACCGTGGGGAGGGGACTGACACCCATCTTTTAAAGGGAATCTCACATTGATGGTTCAATCTGAATCTGAAATTTGGACATATTGGGTTTTTTTTATTAGGTTTTTCCCCAACTGCAATGAGAACTCTGAACACTTCTCACTAACTCATTCATTCGTCTGCTGGTTTAACGGTTTGTCTATGAAGGACAGAAATTGCCTTAACAATATCATGAAAGTCTGCTCCAAAGTCACTGGAGCCCAGCAGAGTGACTTAAACTCTCTCTGGGAGAAACGTGTTCTCCAGAAAGCCAAAAGTATTATTAATCACGACCACATCCTATCCCGTGAGTTTACACTAATGCCTTCAGGACGGCACTAGAAAGACAAACCACTACTCCAAGTCCTTAATTCTTTCCCCCATTAAACTGCTGAACGCAGAGTAGCTATCTTGAATGAACGAAAGTTTATTTAGAATGTAAAAGTTACTCTGCACTAAGTTATTTTGCACAAACTATATGATGGTTGTTTGCAATTATGGAATGTAATTTGTTATGTGCAGTACTCTTGGCACTTTATTCTATTTATTCTTTTATCTTGTCTGGTTTTTATTCTTGTATTTATTTGGAGATAAATAAAGCTATCTGTATCCCTATCTGTATCTGTAACCCTGACAGATATACTGCACTCAAAACCTTTGTATCAACTAAATACTGACTCCAAATTTCGTTTAGTGGTAATATGTGACTAATGGCTGTTGTGTTAAGCGGGGCATACGCTGTACGACTTTAGCCAGTTTCTGGCCCGAATTTTGAATTGAAAACTCATTTTAGAGTCGGACGGAATTCCAGCTTCGTCGGGCGTCGTTTGCCGTGTACAGGGGGGGACCGAGGACCGATTAACTCCTCCCGACCGGCCGTCGAACAGTCAGATGAATTTCTGACATACATACATTTTGGTCGGCCGACCGCAGGCTCTCACACAGTTGAAGCAGAGCCACGAGCCGATTCCCCAACGTCAGTGTGTTTTTTTTTCCTCCTCTTTTTATAGTAATCAGAGCGTAGCTATCAAGATAACAATGCACAATAGATATAGTAAAACATAGCTCCTCCAATGCAAAATGCAAAATGGACAAGTCATTCTGTCCACATTTTCCTCGCCACAGTGAGTCCATATAACGTTACGCTGCTGCCTCTTTTTTTTCAGCGGACAGGATGTCACAGATGGTCAACGCAGCACGTTTCTGCCTTGTTAGCATTGTGACCCGTACAGATCTCTGCTAGCAAACAAACTTTACATGCCTTGGAGCTTTCAAACAAATCTTTATTGACAACTGTCAACAGCCAGAACGGCCCTCAGGAGCCTACAGGCCGTGTCGTTTTTATTTTCTATTTTACACATACAGTGTGAGCACTCAGGTCGTGGCTGCTGATCGGACCGTACAGTATGAGCACATATAATCGTGAGCTTTGGCTTTACATCGCAAACAGTACTCGTACAGTAGGAGTAGGAGTTACACAACAACATTTCTAAAATCGTAAAGTGTATGCCCAGCTTAAGTTACGTGCCTCATGTGATGTCTACGTTTGATGTTACTGACACTGTTATTGAGCTTACCCACCATGCTGTATCGAAAGCAAATTCTACTGACCTCGGTCTCGTGGTCATTAATAAATGATTGATTGATTGAGTGATTGATTTATTAAATAAGCAAGTAGGAGCTATTCTCAGCCTTAAAATGTTTTGTGAATGTGGTCCTAGATCATTAGACTGGCTCAGCAGGAGCCTGGTGGAGAAGCAGCAGGAGGAGCCCAACAGCAATCTCCAGGTAATAGTGATGCCAAAGCCTTGCCAGTGTGCCAAAAATGCTGCAGGGCCTCTGGCATCTCTCTCAATCAGGATGAGATGGTTCTTTCTCTCCAAGAGAAGGAACTGAACTGTTTCAGGCACTGACCATCATATAATACCATATTCATTTAACGATCCAAACACAATTTTATGCATACATGTGAACTTTGATAAGTCAACTGACAAAGATATGACCCTTTGTGTCAGTGATGTTCTGAATTAACAATATCCGACCACTGTTTTGGACAGGGGAAGACTGAAGGGGCATGACAGCGATCGACCTTTAAGGTATCGCGATTGCTCAGCGAGTGCCAAGTACCCATATGTGCCGTTCATATGAGTTAAACTGTAGCTGGGTGATATCAGCGCAACACAGAATTAGTTTTGTAAGAAACTTTATTATGAAAAAAATGGACGTAGGAGGCAATGTGGTACCTCTCCAGCTACCAGTCCACACTCTGGACTTGGTCTGAGCTGGACTTGAACGGCGACCCTCTGGTTCCCAAGCCGGTTTTGCATTATGATGCATTCATCATAATTCAGGGGATGTAAGGAATCTATTTTGGCTTTCTTAGCAAATTCCTGTTTCTGAAAATGTGAAACGTGGGAACATGAACATAAAAAACACAATTTCATTTAACATTTACAATGGTTTTTAATTCTTTACATTTCTCCACAACAAATCAAAGCAAGTCAAAAACCAAATAAATGGAACACAGAATACATCTTCCTCTTTTGAGAAAAGTTATTTACACCGAACAATTACTTTTAATTGAAAAAAGTCATTCAGTTTTTAAAGGTTATTATAGGATTTATTTTTACTTTTTTGATAAAACTTTAACTCCTCTTCATCACCAAAATAAATGATGACGAACGCTGTCACAGTTGATTCTGCTGTGACCAGAATCAACTTAATTACCACTGATAAACAATGAAATAATAACACACAGTAGGTGAACACAATACAAGCAACACCTGTACACTGTGATGCAATACAATAAATACTACGTCTCTGAAGCTTATATTGTCAAATTCCCTGCAGACTTTGTCAGAATAATTCATGTGGCCAGTGTTTCTGTGTTGGATTGCATTATGTTTTAAGGTGCACCTGTTGTATATTCTGTCTAGTCTGTCTACAGACGGCTATCAGATGAGCAACATGTCTCAAAAAAAAAAAATTAAACAAGATGCTTTCTATTTGTACATATGCTGCCTTTCAATCAAGACAGTTAAACATCAGCAGATTGCACTTTATACTGTAGAGGACAACCTAAGGCACTTCCAAAGCATGCACATTATGTCACAAATACAAGCACACATTATTTCAACTATTTTACATATCATTATATATCACTAGGCTGCAACAATCATGACTTATCACATTCACTACTTTCACCCCCTTTAATCACAGGGCTATCCCCCTCATGATGCACTGACAGTCTTGGAGTCCTGTAGAGAGTTAGTTTTGAACCCGAACAATCTCTGTCACATCATGTTGCTCGCCACAGCCACACATCTACATGTAGGCTAATATAATTTAAAAATGTGGAGCTCAGAGGACATTTTGGCCAGGACGGAGACACCGGGTGAAAGACAGACGGTCCTGAGGGAGTTATAAGCGGAGCTAAAAGCTTTAAGCGACTCACTTTTTATTCACTTATTGATTCGCTAATTTTTCGCCTACACGCCTGTTGATGTGCAGAAGGAACTAAAAACGACACGTTTGATGTGCAGATAAGAACGGGGGGAGAACGTTTGGTTCTGTGGTTCAACAGTCTGATGCTGGTTGCACAAAATGTAACCAGCATATCTGCCGTGTCTGTGCGTAATGTGACTTCACAGCGCGCAACATCATTCTAGTTAGAGACTGCAGCGCGGTGCGCTGCACCGGCTCTCTGTATATATATTTATTTTGTGCGCACAAATGAATGAATGAGTGATACAGAACATGATAAACGTCTATTTAAGTATAATATTGTTATCATTATTTTAATTGTAGTGAAATCCGAGACATTTGTGTGTTTTACAGATATTTGTTGGGACTCGGGACACATAGCTTGAAACTGCGGATTTTGTCATGATCATAATTGTCTCATTTTTTTCAGGATAACAAATTACGCTATGTCATTTTTAAAGTTGAAGGAGAGGTTCACAATTTTTCAAGTCCGGAGAACTACGGTGGCCTTCAGGTAACGTAAAAATATGACAATCTCTCTCTAGAACCAGAGTTTGGTTTGTCCGTTCAGAGCTACTGTAGAAACATGGCGGAGCAACATGGCATACTCTGTGAAGAGGACCTGCTCCCTATGTAGATATGAAGGACTCATTGTAAGCTAATAAAAAAAAAACGATTCTTAGTTTCAGGTGATCATACACTAATGAAAACATAGTTGAAAGAATATCGTATTCCATTTCTTCTAATAGATCCCTCGAAATGTTACACACTGTTCCTTCAAGACAGACTTGAAAAATGGTGAACCTATACTTTAAAGTAGACATTAAAAACATGTCTAAATTATCTTACTATGTCAAGATGACAAATAGTGCTCATAACTGTAACATACAGTATGTGTAGGCATGCTATATTGGTTTGCAGTTTTGCTGTGATGGATTACTTAAAGGGGAACACCACCTAAATTAAGAATACCAATCTGTTATTTCCATGGCCTAGGAAAGTTCAATCATTATTTATGAACATGAGCTCCTCTCTCTGAGAGAAGTAAGTCTCAAACTTGTGATGTCTTAAAGTATTAAGGCTGGAGCGGCTCCGTAGACGATGAATGGGAGACTGAATTTGTGGACCCACAGAATGTTTGTTTTCTTTTTTTATACACAAAATAAGCGTTATTCTATTGTAGTGGTCTGAAACAAAAAATGTACCCATATTCTCTCTCAGTGTCATCTATAACATCTATCCCTATTCATTGTCTATGGAGCAGCTCCAGACTTTATACCCTATGACACCACAAGTTTGGATTTTGAATTGCTTGAATTCTTTCACTCTAGTTTTTGGATTTGGGAGAGAGTTGTTTACTAATATTTTTGGAATGTCTTAGACCAGTGGTTCTCAAACTATAGTACACGTACCACTGGTGGTACTTGTGCTCTCTCTAGTGGTACGCGGAGGAATCTCTGACTATCGATTCCTCCGAATTGATGCTTTCCCACAGTTACGCATGCCCAATGACGCATACACACGCTGTATCATGTTTCAGTTTGTTTGGGACCAGAGCCATGGTGAAGAGAAAAAAAAGCACTCAACAGCATGGCGCTACTAAACCTGAGGGGGTGCACCCTATTCTCCCTGATAAAGCGACACTGTGAACAACAAACCTGTGTTGAAATCAGCAGGAGGGGAGTTAGTAACATTAGCTGTTAGCAGCCGGTGGGCAGCACAGACCTGACTGGCTAAATACTGGAGATACGAACATTAACGGAGGTGCCATTGAGTTATTGTTATGAGGTGTTCGAATCGGCTCAGGAAAAATTACTATTGGACGAAGGTAAATTACAACTTTATCATGATGTGTTCAAATGTAATCTCGTGAAATTAAGTTTTGGCGAGAAACTTGAATAAATCCAGTGGTTTGAAGGAGATGTTTTCACATTAATATAAAATAGATAATAGAGAGAGAATTATGACCTGTTTAACTTCCTAACACTAGCTCTAAGCAGCGTGCCAAGAATTTTTTAATCAAAGCAAATATTTAAATAATAATCATTTGAATTGTGTGTTTGTATGCAAACAACCGCTATAGATGACAATAACAAAGTACAGTACAGTACTGTGTACAGCAGGCTACCCTCCCTGCCATGAAAAACAGGGCTTTTTGGACCTGCAGTGCATGTTTTTATATGTTGGCATGCTGGGGGATTCTCTGTTTTGTTAAGTTTTGTTAATGGAAACATTACTACCCAAAACAGTCAGTCCTGTATGGTTCAAAAACTCCTGCATATAATGTAATTTTCTTAATAATATGCTGTTTGGAGTGATTATCAGTATAATAAATGCAGAAAAATAAGTGTGCAGTATGATTTCTATAAATTAATCTAGTAATAAAATAGAGGTTAGGTCTGACAGAACTTATTTGGCCCCCGGCAACAATCTGGGTTTTTCATGTGGCCCCCCAGGAAAAATAATTGCCCACCCCTGGTCATAATGGTGGTACTTAGAGAGTCAAATATTTTCTGAGGTGGTACGTGGTGTAAAAAGTTTGAGAACCACTGTCTTAGACCATAGGAATAACATGTGAATTTTGAAAATGGGTGTAGTTCCCCTTTAACACAAGCAAGTTTCAAGTACATTCAATAATCTAAAAAGTTACGCTTTGAAAATGGCTGGAAATACTCCAGTAGAGCTACTGTAGGTGATTCCTAGTACACAGGATGAAACATGCAGAAACATGATATGGTCCTTGCATATGGAAATTTGATGCTTAATGCTTGGGTCAAGGGTTTAGGGACTGGAAATTTTCCCAGCATGCAGTTCACTGGTCCATCACATGACGGAATCTAGTGAATACTCAATGAGTATTTTCTAAATGAGAAGCCTGACATTAGGGTTACAAATGTAGCTTCCAGTTCCATCGTCAATTTTTGCCAAAATGTGGCACTATTGCTGGCTATAACCTTTGTTTTAAATAAAGATAAAAATAAAATTTTGCTCAATATGTATTCTTTTTTTTTGTCCTGTTTTGTTTTTGCTAGATGTCACAGTTTTCAAGCCAGAGTTGAGGTTGCATTTACACTCAGACTCAGACTCAGACTGAATGGTGTTATATAAATTGATCATTTCACCCCTGTCAATCATCTTAAACAGTGTGTCCGTTTGGTGTGTATCCATTAGCCGAATGTCCGTTGGCTGGTCTCTTAGCAGTTCCACTGTCTGATTTGGTTAGGGGAGCATTCTCTTTGTCTGATTGGCTGGCAGCCACCCTATCACGCTCTGCCTTTGCCCTGATCAGGTTTCTACGGTGATAGAACAGATAGCCTGGCAACAGGAAGCCCGCCACGGAGAAGATGAGAAGGCCCAAATTGATCTGTTGTAAGGAGAGACATGTCAGTGCATGTGATAAACCTGTTATAAAACCTGTTGTATGTATTTGAATCCTCACATCTTCTCTTTGATTGTGTGTGTGTGTGTGTGTGTGTGTGTGTGTGCTCCCTACCCAGTAAGGATCTCCATTGAGGTGTCCCACCATCAGTATGAACAGTGGCTGTTGGAGCAAGGCGAAAGCAGCACTGATCATTGACTGCAGGCCTGTCAGTGTTCCAAAGTGGTTGGCTGGATACCTAGAGCGGGATAGGAGATAATACATGATTCACAACATAAACAGAAAGAGCATGAATGTCTATTTCCCAATCATTGTCTTAATTTAGAGTCAAAATATTCTAAACCTAGCACACAGGGCAGTGCTGGAATGTAACTAAGTACATTTACTCAAGTGCTGTACTTAAGAATACATTTGAGGTCTTCTCTAACGCCTCTACCTCTGAGACCCGCGACCGACTTTACTGTCTTTCAGAGGCTGTAGCAGGTTCAGTTTTAGAGCTAGAGAGAAGATACGGATATCATATGAAACAAAAAAAACCAAAGGAATCCATTGGTACCAACCATGTCATACTAGCTTGTCGCGAAGGAGGTTAAATGTTCTCATTTTCAATATAAACGGTAGAGCAATAATACAGTGATCAACCGCTTATAGTGATCAAACACCTTGGAACAGAATCATTCCTATACAAATAATTCACTTATAGTAATCAAGTAGACCTGAAAGGAGGCTAAATAACGCTCCAAAGTTGGGCTACATTTTGGCGAGGAAAAACTGGCATGGCCATTTTCAAAGGGGTCTCTTGACCTCTGACCTCCAGATATGTGAATGAAAATGGGTTCTGTGGGTACCCACAAGTCTCCCCTTTACAGACATTCCCACTTTATGATAATTACATGCACTTTGGGGCAAAAAACATGCAGTATAAATGTGTTATTTTCGCCTATTCTAAAAATGAAGTGTTTGAATGTTTCTGCATACTGGGGTCCCTAAACAGTCTTGGAATTATATAAATTGTGTATCACTGTAAAGCTGAGACTCTTGTGGATCCAGTGAGTCCAACTGTATTCATGTGTGATGATGAGACATTTCATTAAAGTGAGACCATTTTTTGAAACTTGACCTCAATGTATAACACGACCTGTGGTGACCTCTAGGATAATCACAGCCTCATGAAACTTTACAGCCACAAACTAGAGACCTAGAGCATTCAGAGGATGGATGGCTTTCCTAGCTAGATTGACAATAAGGGGGTTTCTGAGCAGTTTACGCAACAGAAGTGCGCCAAAAATGAAAGAAATCTCAAAGGTTTTTGATCCCAAATCACAGCACGGCTTTTTCTATGGTGTTCCTGAAAGGTCTTGGTGTCTTAATGTGGTATTTTGGAGGGATTATTCATCATTTTTTATTAATTTTTGAGTGGTAAAAAAAATGTTTAAATTTAGCACCAAATCTGTGTAACAAATGGTATCAACCCAAAAATGTATGCGACATAAAAGAGCATGGGAATGACCATCATATACTTCTATCATAATGTTCTAAGCCCTTATACACTTTTACAATTTATTTTAAATAATGAATGAATTCATGTTTATTTCTGATTATTTATGACTAGAACAACTTGACACACAGTGCTGAGCTGCATCTCAAATTAATCTTCAGGTTCCCAGTTTTCAGATGATGTACACCACTTCCAAAGACCCCCTGTACCCCCTAAAAGAAAAGACAAGAACGGGTCTATGGTGGATCTCAGAGGGTTAAAGATGCCAGTGGTGTTACTCACACAGCAGCATAGAGACCTCCACAGCAGGAGTGGATAAATCCTCTCACTATGGTATGCAGAACAAACGACACCATCTAATAGAAAAAGGAAAGACAGAATGACAGAGAACAGATTCATAAATGATCATCAACGGCGACACTTTGCGTTTCTGTATCTGTGTGTGCCTGTAAATAATTCATAGGCATTGCTTCTGTATTAAAATATGAAGTAAAAACACGTTGTATTCCTGAACAGTATTTTTGTCTAACCTGTAAAGGCAGGTTGTCAATCAAGGAAATTATTCCGAAGGTGACCAATAGGAGGTTGGTGAAGATGAAAGCTCTCATGGCATTGGTCAGTTTCTGGATCTTTCTGTCTCTCTTTGGGGGATCTGATTGGCTGAAGGGGACAAAAATAGGCTGACAGCTAAGGAGGAGGTGTGGATGTTACAGAGTATGAAACTGTGCTGTTTCCTTCATCCTTTACAGTGATAGACAAGGATGGGATCACTTCAGGGCCAGTATGGACTGCAACCAAAAACTATTTCAAAGTACATAATGACATGTGAGTACTGAATTCCAAGTTGATAAATCCGGAGAAACCTTATCAACCTAATCTATACAATAATCATCTGTGTTGCTGACTGCTGTAAAACAATGCCTAAACCTAAAGAGAAGCCATCTTCATACCTCTTCTCTGTGTGTGGGTTTGCATTTTCCTCTTCACACTCTTTCAACCTCCAGTCCATGATGTAGCCGATCAGAGGACAGGTCAGGAGACACAGAAGCTGCATTGTGCCGAAGATAGATGAGTAGAAGCCAACTGGGGGGAGGGACACACAGAGATAGAGCGACGTCCATAGAAACCATAGAAGTAACGGGAGACAGACTGAATGTACAGTAGGCTATACCTATTGTCTTGTTTTAGAAACACTGACTAGATAAAACCCAAATGTTTTAAAGGCCCCATATTGTAAAAAGTGATATTTTCATGTCTTTTATATTATAAAGCAGGTTTATGTGATATATAAATACTGTTAAACTATCAAAACGCTCAATATATGGAGAAATACACACAGCCCCTATTTACAAATTGTGCATTTAAAACAAGCAGTTCGGATTTCTGTCCATTTGTGATGTCACAAATATACAATATATAGATCATTACAATGTTTTAAACACAAACATTCTAAATATGTCCCAGTTTATTTCCTGTTGCAGTGCATGTGAATGACATCAGCTGACAGGAAGTAAACATGGACCCAAGCTGTTGCCTAGCAACGCAATTCCATTGCAATTCCATTGCAATTCCATTGAAATGCACTAAAACGGAGCGTTTCAGACAGAAGCTAAATACAGGTATATTCAGGCTGACAGTATGAGGAAAATACAGTTTTTTTAACATTACAGCATGTAAACATGTTCTTGTAGAAACAAAAAATACAAGTATGATCCTGAAAATGAGCACGATATGGGACCTTTAAAATTTAATTTCCCAATATGAAGGTCTAAATGGTGTTTCAAAGCCCTCTCCACACTGTTAGGAATACAGTTCAGATGGACAAATACTGGATTTTGGGGGAAAGCACTGGGTCTAAAAAATACTGGAATCAACCTAACATAATGTGCAAGGACCAAGGACACCAAGGACATGACCTCAGTCACATCCAACTGATGAATACAATATCATAACAACAATAAGTGGTTGTCTTTGTAATAATTTGATCGGATTCCACACAGGTAAGCTTAAATTGCTTTATTGTAATGTTCAATGCTAATATTGCCCTGTGTTTTAATAATAATTTATAGTTTTCAATAGTCTAAATGCTCTCTCAAAGGCCTGATATATGAATGCATTTCTAGGAATAGTGTCGTGGAAATTTAAAGACGAGCAAGCACACAAAATACAACTGGAAACATCAGTGTAGTAACTCCACTCAGCTCACTGAGTATCCCGACTCTTACCTTGTTCCTCCACCTCCTTCTGCAGCTCTTCTGAGGCTGAAAGAGACAACAGCTTCAGGTCAGGGGTCACCACAGATGGTTTAACACGGGCTATTGTCATTCACTGTTCGTACCTACAGTATACCTACGAAAAGTAATGCACTGTAATTCGTATATATCCCATGTAATCGTGCAGGCTGCCTCTAAGCACACAGGTGACGTAGTATTAAGAGTGACAAAGTCTGCGTAGGGAGGATGTTGGGGTGGAAGGACAGTTCAAACTAAGACAGGTCTTTTCACCCAGAAGACCGCTGCTCGGGTCCCGAGTGAAAAAGAAAGTCAATATTGACTTATTTTAACTCATGATTAGAAAAAAGTATTTTATTAAACGGTCGCTACTGTATATCCTGACAGTAGTGCATGAGACAGGTAATCTGAAAAAAAATCATGTTCCTCTGTGTCCTCCGGTGCTCCTAACGGCATCTGCAAGATTTCACAGACCGGAGGAAAACAACCCGTCAGAGCTGATCTGGAGTCTGCCGTCCAGCTGCCGTCTATGAGAGCCGGCTGTCAATCACTTGCGAACTCCGACCAAACAGTCAAACTAGGCAGCGCTGATCAAATATGAATCAATATTCTGTTACTGTAATGTCTATTTCTCTCCTCAAATGTTTTCAGAAACATCTTGTAGTGTACTGTTTA
>CAKAOI010051001.1:0-11001 GCA_916701655.1 Sebastiscus albofasciatus
GTTTCCAAAAGCTAATATAATCCAGAAAGGGTTTCCATGTTGTATCAAAGTAGCTTACTAAATAAAATGATTAGGGCTGTTAATCGATTAAAATAGTTCATCACGATTAATCGCAAATTAATCACACATTTTTTATCTGTTCAAAATGAACCTTAAAGGGAGATTTGTCAAGTATTTAATATTCTTATCAACATGGGAGTGGACAAATATGCTGCTTGATGCAAATGTATGTATATATTTATTATTGGAAATCAATTAACAACACAAAACAATGACAGACATTGTCCAGAAACCCTCACAGGTACTGAATTTAGCATAAAACAATATGCTCAAATCATAACATACTGTAGCAACCTGCAGCCCAACAGGCAACAACAGCTGTCAGTGTGTCAGTGTGCTGACTTGACTATGACTTGCCCCAAACTGCATGTGATTATCATAAAGTGGGCATGTCTGTAAAGGGGAGACTCGTGGGTACCCATAGAACCCATTTACATTCATATATCTGGAGGTCAGAGGTCAAGGGACCCCTTTGAAAATGGCCATGCCAGTTTTTCCTCGCCAAAATGTAGTGTAAGTTTGGAGCGTTATTTAGCCTCCTTCATGACAAGCTAGTTACATGGTTGGTACCAATGGATTCTTTAGGTTTTCTAGTTTAATATGATACCATTATCTTCACTCTAGCTTTAAAACTGAGGCCGCTACAACCTAAAAATAGCAAGTTAAGAAATTAGTGTCGTTAAAACAGATTTGCGTTAACGTGTTAACTTTGACAGCCCTAAAATGTATTTATTGAATAATGTTTTTTTTCCTTAAGAATTGCTATAGCAGTAGTGAGTAAACATAGTTACTGACATGTACATTACATGCTTCTTCACATAACCTTCTAGTTGTCCTAGAGCCCAGGCAAAAGTGTATATTCTTAATCCAGAAAAGGTTTCCATATTGTATATCAATACATGCAAACAATACACTCCCATCACTGTGCACACAGAGGAAGTGTGTGTGTGTACGTGTGTCAGGACATGACCGCAGCTCAGCCAAGCCAGCATCTGAGCTCCTTATCTCTCTGATTTATTATACAAAAGACACACTGTGTGCATGCAAACACATGCACGGAGGATTTGTGCCTCTGACCAAGGAGCTGTGATTAGCTTTGAGAGGATGGTCACATTACATCATGGGCCTGGCATCAGTACACATGCACAAACTAAAGACTGTACACACACATTTATCATTGCCAACACTTCTCTCTGGAGAAAGTGTCACTCCTCTCTCTGTAACTCTACAACATGTGGACATATCATAGTATTACATCCGGCTGTTCAGAAGTCTAATTTGTTACCCATCTAAAGTGTATGAGCGTACAGTACAGCACTCAGTACACAACGGAGAAGACAATGAAAAGTAACTGCATCCAGCCAGCCAATAGTTGAAAGTGATACACCACCTGAAATCTATTTTTTAAGATGGATCTACCTTTAATATAAACATCAATACATATTGTCATCATTAAGATACGTCTTTATTTTTAAATTCTTAAAGGGGAACTACGCCCATTTTCAAAATTCAGACATATTATTCCTTATGGTCTAAGATAGCCCAAAAAATATCAGTAAACATGAACAACTCTGTCCCAAATCCAAAAACTAGAGTGCTAAAACTCATACTTGTGATGTCATAGGGTCTAAACTAGTGTGGAACTGCTCCATAGACAATGAATGGGAGAGACACTGAGCATTGGGAACATTTTCTGTGTCACAACTGACGCCACTACAGTAGAATAAAGACTTTACACCCTCTGACATCACAAGTTTGAGACGTACTTCTCTGGTTTCTGGCTTTGAGAGAGAGAGTAGCTCATGTTCATTAATACTGATTAGGCCATGGAAATAACATATTGGAATTCTTAATTTGGATGGTCTTCCCATTTAACTGATAAAAAGCATTTGCACTTAAAGCAGCAGTGGGTAGAAATGGAGCAAATATGATTAGAAAAAGTTCTTTTTATAAAATGGACAGTAGTGCATGAGACAGTTGTTATTGGAGCACAGAGTAAGAAGGGGTAATCGGCCTGTTACACATGTTTAAGGAAGTCAATGTTGTATATGGAGCTACACACATGGATGTATAAAGAGAACTGGATACAGTGTTGGAGGCGGGGCCTCGTTCTTTCCTATGAAAGTGTCTCAGTGGCGCATGAAGACAAAATGGCTCGACTTCTGCCTGGAACAGTACCCGGATCTCGGGCCTCATGGAACATGCGCAGTAGCATCCGCTCGGTCACATGACTCGGTTACGGGATCATGGGGTCCCGACGTCACGCCGTCGTCTTGGCTTGGGGCTCCAGCCTCGGTCTGGGTCTTATTCACATGAATGGAGGAAAGGAAATAACTCTGGATTCAGCTATTAGTGCGTTTTACAACTTTGAAAACTTAATTTTTAAAATAAGGGCTATTAGAGTGTTCGTACTGGGGAGTTGATTCACCTAAAAAAAAAATATCCGTTGAGTTACAGATGTCTCTTTCCCAATGTAAGTCTATGGGAAAAAGTATTTTTGGGCCCAATGGCATCACGTGACGGACATGGAAGTTGCAGTACCGCTGTTTGACCACTACGAAAGTTGGCATCAATGACCGGTGCTCTTCCTGGGGGCTTGGCTAAACACAACACTGTAGGGTTTATTTATCTTTTCAAACAAGATACGTTTGTAGTTGTGCTTGTTAGATGACTGAAAATCATGTAGTCCACTTATACAGGCCAAGAGATTGATTTATGGAAAATAATAAATAATCACAATTTAAATAGCATTTGAAATATTGGTCCAAAAAAATCCCATTTAGATATAATCCTTCAGTCATTATGTGGTTGACTGAAAGTGTCTCAGATAATACAGACTTCAGTATCACATTCATCATGTGGAGCTCGTTGAGATCAGACACAATAAAGACCACATCTGCTGCTGACTGTGTTTGTGTGTGTACACTTGGTGGTGAAGTGGGTCATTCTGGGCAGTATGGGGTTAATCTGTCCATGATGGTTAATCTCTAACCACAGCCTGGCCTTAACACACACACACACACACACACACACACACACACACACTCACCTCATGGTATAACCTCAAGTCAATGAGTTATGAGCCTCAGAATACCACTTAGTTTAGTTCAGGATCAGCCGCAAGTACAAAACATACACACACACACACACACACACACGTATATCCAGCTGTTCATAAGGAGCTAGGCGTTGGCTTTCTCCTAATTAGATGATGTCTCAGCAGACGTACAAGCTGGTCCAGTGACTCCCCCCAGTCTCCCCAGTGACAAAGCACGAAGGGTGTGTGTGTGTGTGTGTGTGTGTGTGTGTGTGTGTGTGTGTGTGTGTGTGTGTGTGTGTGTGTGTGTGTGTGTGTGTGTGTGTGTGTGTGTGAGGAGGGGGTGTCTGTCACCTCCCTTCTGTTGCCTCTCTGTTGTACAAAGCACAGTAACCTGATATCACAAGCTCTGAATACTAAGCTATTTACTCTTTCACACTCTTGCTGGGTTTTCCTCCTAACTGTTCCACCCAGATGCTGCAATAAGTAACTGATTAATTGTTCAACCGAAAATAAATCAAAAGATATTTTTGACAGTAAAACTACCATTTAGTGGTTACAGCTTCTCTAATGTGAAGATTACCATTTACAATGTTTAATATCATTGTAAATGGAAAAACCTTAAAAAGCAGCAAACCTGACTGGAGAAGCTGGAACTACAGAATGTTTGGCACCTTTTTTATCAAATTGTTAGTGATTCATTTTCTGTCAGTTGACTAAACAAGTTGACTGAGTAATTGTTTTAGCTCCAGGTCATAGCATGCCAACTCCTTCAGTTACCACTTTCTGTAACACTCATGAAAGGGCAGGGGTTAAAGTGGGCCAGAACCATCTGGAATGGCGTTCCAGCACCTTCGATCAATAAGTAAATAAATGAAATAATGTCAAGCGGGTTCATTTTTCATGTGCTGCAGCCTGGCGTTCCTTCCTTAAACCATGAAATCAAGAACTCAACATTGTTTGTGTGTGTTGATTGATTGATTTTATTTCCATGCCCGTCATAGAGAGTGAGGGGAATCTGTCAGTAGTGAAACAGGCGAGCTCACAGACAGACTATCAATGTAGATCATACCTGCCAACCCTGAGACCTCCGAAATATGGAGGATTTCTAAACTAAAGTGGAGGTTTGGGGGTCCTCCTCCAGAGACTTTGTTTCCTGCATTCTGGTGACTTTTAAGGAATAAAAATAACCAAATAATAAGTTCACTGTGATAGCATTTTTTTGTTAAATAGGCCTATTTTTATTTACTTTTAATTCTCAGGAAAGAAAAGTGAATAATTTTCCCTCTGGGGGAACTGGTGTGACTCTCTGGTATAAACTAGGCTAATATTCATTCATCCATTTTTTGCCCCTGCTTTAGTATTTCTTTCTTAGTACTCTCCATTTCTCTCTTCTTCTCTCGCTCACTGAAGACCCTTTTAGATGCAACGCGTCAACGCCACCACTGCGCTCTGAAACCCGTTATTTCCAACGGCTTGCACCACACCACGGCGGCTTTGCTGTGATGCTGTGATGTGCGGCGAGCACATCTCAAACCGCTCCGCGGTGTTGCGATCAGCTCTTCTCCGCCGGGAAAAGACATTTGGTGTAGTTCTATTGCCGTCCGGGTGGAAACAGTAGGGCTTATGGTTTATAACACCCTGTACAGTACCAGAAACATGTTGAGAATAGGAAAAGGAAAAAAAGGTGTGGAAATGTGTCCCCAGGAGGAAACTGGGAGAGGGCAATGAAAAACGGTAGTCTCCCAGGAAAATCGGGAGTTGGCAAGTATGATTTAAATTTGGTTAATAAGTTCATATACAGCAGGATATTTGTGAGATTTTAAACAGCTTAAACACATCAGAAATAGAGCGTAAAAAACATGGGGGGTCTCCGTGAGAGTATTGGCAGTTCTAAGGGGGGAAAGAGGGCCCCGTAATATTAAGCCTGCCCCTCCGGCCCCCCTAACTGTGATAATACATTAAATCAAATGGAAGCGTATCTGCTCCGCGAGACAAGTGAGTGACGGCCCACTTTAACCCCTGGGGTTAAGGGGGTAATAGAAATGAAGTTCTACTGTGACAGGATCAAATGACCCGAGGTTATCCGCCGGTTGGTCAGATTACAACTATTTGCAGACTGTCAATGGCAAGCAATATAAGCAACCGCTTGTATCTCCTCAAGATGAAAGTTACATGAGTATGAGGGGTTTCTGAGAACGTACTTACTCAAAGTAGCTCTATTGTTGGTGTAAAAAAGACAAAAATCACAATGCAAACGTCACCATGTCGGGTCAGTGACCAGCTGATAAGAAAAGACAGGAAGGACTTTCCTTTCAGAACTCAGTGTGTGAGTGTGACAGCTCCGGCATTTAGCAGTGTGAAACTCTGGCTCTTGTGAAAGACATTTTATTGTTGTGTAGTAACTTAAGCAGAACTCTCCCTGCTCTCTCTCTCTCTCTCTCTCTCTCCGGCGCCCCTTTCCCCCTTCACTTTACTCCTCCTTGGTTACCGTGGGAACCACAGGACAAAGCCCTGAGCCTACATGGGATGTTTTGAACTCCATATCCTCTGGCCTACTTCGTACACACACACACACACACACACACACACACACACACACCCTGGCTGGGTGGATTGTAATGTGTGTGAGTTAGTGCATGTGCATGACTGTGTGTGTGTGTGTGTGTGTGTGTGTGTGTGTGTGTGTGTGTGTGTGTGTGTTGTCGCTGACCCTGGTCGCACTCGTTGACGGTGTTTTATTGCCACAACTAACTGGCAGCCGCTGTTGGGAATGACTGCTGTTTGTGTGTGTGTGTGTGTGTGTGTGTGTGTGTGTGTGTGTGTGTGTGTGTGTGTGTGTGTGTGTGTGTGTGTGTGTGTGTGTGTGTGTGTGCTGGAGGGGTGAGGCTGCACCGTGAGGTTACTAGAGAGTAGTGTTTTTCTTCGTGTTACTTCATGGGGAATTCTCTCAGAAATCAGTCACTTTCTGACATCACCTTTTTGATCTGAACACATTTTGTCCTCCATGTTAACCTCTGAGGGTGTTAGAATGTGGTTGGATTACCCAGTAGAGCAACCATTCAGGAGACAGAGGCCCTCAAAGTTGACCCACACTGGACGACCACCCCCCCTAAAGACACAGACATATTGGGAAAGCTTATAGCATACATCAGAAAGCTAACAAGGTGATCCTCAATTTCAATACTTTTGGTCCGAAATTAATAAATATGTAAATCAGGTGATTTTCTTGTCCTTAAAGTTACAGTTGGTAATCTTGAGAAACTAGCAAGAGTAGCCTACAGCCCACAGATACTGGATTTTTTTTTGCCAGAGCATTTGATTTATTGATTGCTGTTGGGATGTAATGAGAATTTCAACAAATATAAAACAACATGTTGAAGATTACCAACCATAGCTTTAAATCTTAATTTGCAAAAAATGTGTAAACTCTGATTCTTTTCATTTGTTAGTGTTACAGAGTAGACGTTTCTTTACATCTCTTGAAGTTTTCATATTGTGCCCGCTATCGGTTGAGCAATAGTACACTTCTGAGTGTGTGATGGGTAGGTCAGTCTAACATGTGAATCCTTAAAGGTCTCATATCGTGCTCATTTTCAGGTTCATACTTGCATTTTGGGTTTCTACTAGAACATGTTTACATGATTTGATGTTCAAAAACACAATATTTTTCTCATACTTTCTGTCTGAATATACCTGTATTCACCCTCTGTCTGAAACGCTCCGCTTTAGCGCATTTCAATGGAATGGCAACGGAATTGCGTTGCTAGGTCCATGTTTACTTCCTGTCAGTTGATGTCATTCACATATGGTACACTGAAACAGGAAATAAACTGGAACACATTTAGTATGTTTATGTCTAATTATTGTAGATTTGTGACATCACAAATGGACAGAAATCCTGACGACTTGTTTCAAACGCACAGTTTCTGAATACGAGCTGTGTGTATTTCTCCATGAATTGAGTGTTTTGATACTTTCACAGTATTAGCATATCACTTAAACCTGCTTTATCATACAAATGACATGAAAATCTCACTTTTTACATTACTTTTTACATGCTAATGTTCCCTTTGTCAATAGAAACAAACTCAAAGAAAGGAAAGAAGAGGAGTTACTATGGAGGAAGGAATGAGCCTTCACCCGTCTCCCTGTTTCTGTCAGTCGCTCTTTGAAAACTCCAACTCAATCTGCTGTTTACCAGCAGAACTGTACACTGTAACTTCAGTCAGTCTGTAATGAAAACACTGCTAGCTGTGTTTCCCCTCAAAATATACAATTTTGCCCATTTCATCTTTTTATAAAAACATCATATTCCCAGAAAGATCAGCGTTGTTTTCCATCGTGTCTTCTTCCCTATGGATCAGAGCTCATGAGGAGAGGAACGGGTTTTTCATTTTGGATTTTAAAGTGGTGAGAAAGTTGTGAACACGGAACCTAGCGGCTCAGATCTGCTGTTAGCCGCCACCATTTTATTGATCTCGGATTAGAAATGTGAGCCCAGTGTGTTAGTGGGCCATGGATTTAGGCCTGGCGTGTATGTGTGTATATGTGTGTGTGTGTGTGTCTAAATGGGTCATGGAGCAGGCTGTATTGATCCCCTGTCAGTTTTAAGTGTTAGATCCTGCTGGTGATGTTGCTGCAGGAGAATATTCATAGATCTGAGCTATCACTGGTACACACACACACACACACACACACACGCACACAAACATTTAAAGTCAAACAGAGTACATTTTGATCAGACATTGACATTCACCCTATTCACACTTCGTCTTATTATTTAATTTGTGTACACTGAAAAATAAATCTACACCACAATTATAGGCTATACAGTGGCGGTCCAGGTGGTATTAGAGAGTGTAAGTCTATCTGCCTCATCTATAATAAACAGCCTCCTAGTTAGCGCTGACCTTAGCCGTGGCATTTAAGCCATAATCTTTTTTTTCCAAAATGGAAACACCAACCTAAACACACCTCAGAGCTCTGGATCAACAGAACGTTTCTCTTTCCTACCCATTAAAGATGTGCTGGTATCAAATCCTCATGCTGCTATTATTGTGGACAAAAACACAATCATCAAAGTATCCTGAAATACTACTATTAGTACTAAAATATAGTAGAATTACTTGACTCCATGAATGCCTCAGAGTTATTCAATCCAGCGTGGTAAACACTACACATCCAGTAAAGGATGAAAACACTTTGGGTTTCACACATTGACAGGGAAAGCAGAGATAGACTTTAACGGCTAAAGCTGCATGCTAACTTTGTCATGGACAGGAAACGTTGTCGTATCGCGGTAACGTGCGGTCAAGCCGGCCGTCGCTCTCATCTCCGTGGTCAAATGGGCTGATGCTACGACTGTAGAGCACCCATATACTGATGTTTATGTTGAATGCATTCAAACGGCCCCGATGGAGCTGACCATGGATGGATAAAGAGAACGGAGCTGACGGGAGAGCTAGAGACCACCTTGGACAAGTTATACATGTGTGTGACTACGTCCGGTTTTCAAAATAAGGTGTTAACAAAGGGAACTATATGTACAAAATACATATATGGACATAAGATTGATTGGATTATATTCACCACAAGTATAAAACAGTAAATGTTTCTTATAAATGAAAAAGAAAATAGCACTAATTTGTGAGGGAAATGTCTTTATTCTTTGATTTTTGGGTTGCTGGAAACATTTTTATAAATAATTCCTGACAATGATCCTGATATATTTGATTTCAGGACATCTCGGACAACATACATGCTGAAAATCAAACATTTTTACTGGATTCATTTAGATATTTTTCCAAAGTAAAAGTCCCTAGAAGTGTGTGATTTAACTTTTCCCCCATGGTCTAGTGTTAAAAAGTTAACAAAAATCACAATAAATTATAATATTGAATCGCGATACTTAAAAATCACAATACATATCTCTTCCATGGTTTTGTCCTATATGAGAGCTCTCTACAAGCCCCCAGGAAGAGCGCCAGGCTTTGAAGCAAATTTTCGTAGCGGCCAAACGGCGGTACTACAATTTCCGTGTCCGTCACGTGATGCCGTTGGGCCCAAAAGACTTTTTCCTCATAGACTTACATTGGGAAAGAGACGCCTGTAACTCAGAGGATAATTTTGTAAATCAACTTCCCAGTACGAACACTCTAACAGTCCTTATTTAACTCATCAGGTTCTAAAAGTTGTAAAATGCACTAATAGCTGAATCCAGAGTTATTTCCCTTCCTCTGTTCATGTGAATGAGACCCAGACCGAGGCTGGACTGAGGGCTGGGCGGTTAAAGGAAAACACTACTGCTTCTGCTCTATTGGCTCAATGGATGCAGAAGATCTCCGGATGATCTGGGTACTTATATCATTTTTGTTATTATACCTGGAAGTTGTGTTTTTTTTGCTTCATGCACCACTGAGCAACTTTCATAGAAATGAACGGCTGCCCGCATCCGACCCAGTTCTGTTTATACATCCATGGCTCCCTACCTCGAGAGTATATTTGGTTAATGGTTGCCGTTGACTTAACGTGTGTCTCGATGAAACAAATGAAAACTTGTTGGCAGAGCTTCCAGACTGACGGTGTGTTTCAGCTGAATTCCTGCTGTGCCTTAAAGACATCTGGTAGCCAGCCTGCATGTTTTATTCACACCATGCAGTGTGTGTGTGTGTAAGACAGACAGACAGAGACTGGTGTGGTCTCTCATTACCTCCTGCTGTATAAGCCACCGGTGTAACACTATCTGCAGGTATAGCACTACTCAAAGCTGTCCTTCAGCTCAGCTGTAACCGTGGTGTAAGCTGATGCGTGCGTTTATTTGCCTGGTTAGCAGATGACACTCCAGACCAGAGCCCTATATCTCATCAAGTTGTGATCGTGACCACACGTACACTAGCTCATTAAGAAATCCAGTCCATATTTACTATGGAAACAGCACCAACTCACATGTGAACTTTGATATCTTTCCCTATCGTGAGAAGGTGTGTGTGAGACTGTGTGCAGGTGTGTGTGTGAGTGTATTATTCCAGCCAGCCCTTCCCTGCTGACAGTCACTTCCCTCATCCCACAACACCCAGATCTAACACACACACACACTTCCCTTCTCCTTAGCCAGGGGTCATCAGCATGTCTCCTCCCATGTGTCCTTTCTCTAAACCTAATGTCGTCCTATGTGACCTTATTCATGTTTCCTCATCTCAAAACAACTCGCTTTGGCAGTCAAATGTCATGTTTTGATAAAGACAAAGCACCTCAGCCTCCCCCTGTGCCCTGGTTTCTGTGATTGAATCTGATTTAATTAGAGTTTATAAGAAAATATTTAAAGCGTTTGTCTCAAATTTTCTCTTCCCGTCTGGACAATGAGGTGTGATTTTGGGAGACAGGAGAGGATATACTGGAATGGAAAGCATTCCCTCCTAGTGGGCTGTTTCTTTCCTGACACACACACACACACACATCGACAGCAGGGTGTTTCCTGTTGGCTGCTCGCCTATACACACACAAACATGTAGGTGCACAAGTCTGGGTCAGTTGATGGCTGGACTTTGATTCGTTTCCCCTGGTGTCACCAATGTATGTATATATTTATTACTGGGAATCAATTAACAACATAAAACAATGACAGATATTGTCCAGAAACCCTCACAGGTACTGCATTTAGCATAAAACAATATGCTCAAACCATAACATGTCAAACTGCAGCCCAACAGGCAACAACAGCTGTCAGTGTGTCAGTGTGCTGACTTGACTATGACTTGCCCCAAATTGCATGTGATTATCATAAAGTGGGCATGTCTGTAAAGGGGAGACTCGTGGGTACCCAGAGAACCCATTTACATTCACTGATCTGGAGGTCAGAGGTCAAGGGACCCCTTTGGAAATGGACATGACAGATTTTCCTC
>CAKAOI010051001.1:15824-43840 GCA_916701655.1 Sebastiscus albofasciatus
TGTATATGTATATGTATATATGTATATATATATATATACATATATATATATATATGTATATATATATATATATGTGTGTATATACTGTGATGTTTTAGTTTAGTTTAATGTTGGTTTATTGCACTAGTTGTATTTATGTTCTATGTTCTAAAGTCTTAAATGGCCTTGCCTTCTGTCGCTGCCTCATGGCCAGGTCTTCATTGTAAGTGAGAATTGGTTCTCCATTGACTTACCTGGTTAAACACAGGTTAACAATTATGTGCTCAAAGTTCTCAATTGCAGCTTTAAATGATAATGAAAATAACTGTTCACATTGTTTTATCTCCACGCAGCATGAAACATGCCCAACATCAGCTGACATCAAAGAACAATAACCGCTTTGTCAGCAGTAATCTATTTAAAGACTCTGTTATGAATTATGATGTTTAATATAGCTCCATCCTATTTACAGACAGCTTGCTTATTTACTTCAGTCTAGCCATTCAGGTCAGCCCTTTATTTTGCCAGCTGGAGGACTCGGATGATGAGGTCATGCTAATGCTGTTATCATGCTATTTAACCCCACAGACACTTTGAAGAGTCCGTTGTTGCTTTCTATGTGGACGTGCATTGTTCAAACTCACAGAACTTTATTGTTTTAAATCCCGAGGTCTCCAAATGTGTCAAACAAGTCAAGGCAAATTACAGCACCACTAATGAGTGTGAAAAATGTAGTGTTCCATTTAATCAAATCAGCGTTGTAAAGGTTTTAATATTCTTACCAACAGATGTAATAAAGTGCTAGAATGAGCACTGAACAGGAAGCCGCTTTATACTATCCTACTGTATACAGCCTGACTTTGTTATTTTGTGTGTGTTGCAGGTGACCCATAACCAGCTGAATGTTCTGGACCTGTCCTGGCTGGAGGAAGGAGAAGAGCTGGCACATGAAGAGCTGGAACCTCTGTCCCGCAACATGGCTGCGTCGCTACAGCAACTGATCGACCAGAGAGACAAAGCCACTGAGGTACTGAGACTTTATTAATGATGATTAAAACATTTTTACACTTAAAATCTCTATTAAAAATACCGGTTAGAAAAAAAAAATCTAAATTAGCATCGGCAAATGCCATACATCATTACAAAAGAAAAAGTTGAACAACAAATCTCTTGTCCTCTCCTCTCTGCTCTGCTCTGTGTGAACGGCCTGCAGCTCAGTCCAAGTTTCAATTCATTTGTGTCATATGACTGTTGGTCTCAGCCGGTCACTCATGGCCTCCCAAGTTTCGCAGAGGAGCTCAGAATTGAATGTTTTTGACCGAATGTGGTTCAAGCAAACGGTTTATTTTTAGTGAAATTTGAAATGAGACATGTGAAATAAAGTGATTTTGATGAAATATCACTATTTTAAGCTTTGATTTGTTAAATGGTATAAAGCTATTTCAGAAGATTTTCCAATTGAACACACTAATAAATACATTTATGTCGTGAAATTTGTCAAGTTTAAAGAAGTTTGCCCCTAAGATTATTTCAAAACAAGAATTTAAACATGAATTTATCAAAACCACTTCCAGGTGATTGTGGATCTGACCCAGGAGAGGGACTACCTGTTCAGTCAGCAGCCCCAGGAAGGCTGCAGGAACCTGGGCATGAGCAGCCCAGAGCGCGGGCAGAGTTGCGGAGGTGTGGGATTGAAAAACGGCGGATCGGCCATGTCTGTGTCTGGGCTGACCAAAGAGGAGAAGCAGCATCTGTCTGTGGAGCTCGCCGATACCAAAGCCAAGCTCCGCAGATACAGACAAGAACTGTGAGTCTTTTACAACTTACACAAACTATGGAATCCTTTTAAAGCTGCTCTAATATTATTATGTTAACATCAGATCATTTGGCTGCTTGTAATGTGAAAGGTGTCGCTCATAGTCGCGACCCACAGCAACAACTTACTCTTCCCCTGTGGCTGAAACAGCAGCTCATTGAACTGTTATTGTACGTCCAGAGTCCTAAAGGCTTCTGTGGTGATCCGAGCAGCAGCTGGAAGTCATTACATATCCAACACAGCTTATTATGCTGTCTACTTCTGATACATGTACAATGTAATCACATAGGAGATCCATCTATTTGCAGATAAACTACACACAGCAACTGGGAGTCATTCTGCAGAATAAACTTTTACCTAGCTTTATTAAAGACTTACAGTGTCTGTTTCTACAATCTCAATACTGTTAGTAGTCAAACTCTTTCATTACTATCAACCTATGTAGACATTACCAGGGTGTGGGGGCTGATTATACAGCATAATAATGGATTGTAGAGAAATGATTGAAGCTGAACTGTTATTTGTGCGTGCGTGTGTGTGTTTGTGTGTGCAGGGAGGAGAAGACTGAGCAGCTGATGGATTCAAAACACGAAGTGGAGCGACTGGATCAGGAGTTACAGAGACAGAAACAAGAGGTCAGGACCCGGTTAGAACCAGTAGTGTCAGATCTATATGCTACAGAAACGTAACACATTCAAAAAGTATTTGCTTTGTTTTTCTGAATTAAAGGCAGGGTTGACGATGTTCTCCAGGATACACTATTTGTTATATTGGTTGAAATGGTCTTTACCCCCCCCGCCCCCCGCCCCCTCGTCATCTGCAGCTGCTGTAATCCTGTAAAAACGTCTACCAATCACTGCCTCGCGGTCTGCTTGGAAAGAACCAATCAGATGCCTCCCTGCCTCCCTGCTCGTTCTCTACCGTTGGCGTGCACCAGCCTGAACTCAAAGCGCGTCGCCGCCGCAAGTTTCCTGGAGAATGGAAGAGAAAACTCAGCCCTGCGGTAGCACTGCCGCGGTTACTTGTCATGAGGTGGCGTTGTTGAGTTGAGGTCCTCTCTCTGCTCTCTTATGCTAGCTTTCCAACATAATCGACCCTATCTTTAATGAGTTAATTGGATAAAAATTGGATTAAAACGAAACAGGCTGGACACGTTTGCTTCCATGAAATCGAGCTAAAAATGAGAACTTCTCCAGGGATTTTGAGGTATCTCGGTAATTCAGAAAAAAAAAACGGTAAATCTCAGGAATGCCTGGAGGGAAGTTTTTCACATTTCACACAAAACGTCCGTTAAGACTCAATGATGAGCTGATTAGATTTTGGTGGTTTAAAGGTCAAAAGTCACTCTGACCTCAAAAGCACATTTACAGGCACATTTACAGGCCGTAACTAAAGGATTCATATGCGAATTATGACAATTTCACACAAATGTCTAACAGGATCAAATGATGAAGTGATGACATTTTGGACAGACATGGATGTAAACCGCAACTTGTCTGGTTAGCAGAGGCATACAACCACTAGGCCGTAATTCTAGTTTTTCTATGAAAACTTTTCTCAGAATTACCGAGATAATAATCTCATTTTAAAAAAAATGTTTCCTCAAGTGAATGCATTATGCTTCCGTAGTGTAACTAAAGGGAAATAAAATGGCGGTTTGGACTGCATGGTTTCTGTCTAAGCCTGGGGGACTTAGTTTTGTTTGATTCTATTCTGGCATTGATGAGTGGCAGTTTTTCTGCTGCTAGGAACTGTCCAATCAAGTTCTGTGAGTTCTTTATTACTCACCATCTTTTGATTCTGTGTTTTTATTTGCCCATGTAACACACTAAATCAGACGTATATGGAGGTTTTCCTGCTGTGGCCCAGGTGTAAACAGGCTCTCTCTTCATCCCCACCATGAACTAAGTAGTGAAGTTGAAATGCAGTTTTCATGTAACTACAGAATTCAAGGGTTGTTTTTGTTTTTTAAGTAAAAGCCGTTGTGCTTACTTCACTGGCTGGATTACACTGCAGTGTGATTCTCACCCAGTCACACAGCTGGCTGCTGTTTATTTATTTGTCTGTGCTGCCTGGACAGGCGACGTGCCTTAAATAAGCACAGCAAGTTACAATACACAAAGTTTATACAGTTGATACTGATCCATTTCAAATGCCTTTATCACACCTGTGCAGTTCTATTGATTGTCTCTGGACATCCTTGGTTCTTCTAGTTGCATCATAGCACTATAATGGCTTGTTGGAGGAAATGTAAAGGAAATGTAGTTATGATAGTTGTATTGTTTAGTAGTGTAAAGGAAACAGAGCACATACCACAAGTGAATACATATAATGACAATAATACAGATCTAAAGTCTACAGTTTTTATTTTTGTTCCATTACTGCCGGTACATCAATCAAACTAAAATGGAAGGACTCTCTGTATGTATGTATATCCGTCTGTCCTTAGACTTCAAACTTGACGGGTGTATTCCTGAAGACCCAAGGAATAATGCCGTGGCGAGTGCGATCTTTTGAGATCTACGGGACATATTGATTAGTAGTTTGTTATGTACACGCTGTGTCGTGTATTGAGAGGAGACCCCTATTAACTGTTTCACTGTCGAACAGCATGCTGGGCACAGCTCGCTCTCCATCGATGTTCGCGTGAGCTTTTGCATCCAAATGACGCGTATACTCATACTCATATAGCATTGCTGGGGGACGCAACTATGTCATGGCAGGTGTGTTGCTCAGGACCCGGGCAACGGCCTCACACTCGACTGAGCAAGAATATAATTGTATTGTGTCTTTCTATTAGGTCCTCTGTTATGTCTGTCTGTTATGTCTTAAATTTAATGTACGAACCATTATTTAGATAAATGAAGTTGATGTAAAATCATATTAATGCATGAGTGTGTGTGTGTGTGTGTGTGTGTGTGTGTGTGTGTGTGTGTGTGTGTGTGTGTGTGTGGTTCAGAACCAGTCGCTGTCTTGTGAGGCCCGTTCGGTCCGAGTGTACCGGGACGAGGTAGACTCACTGAGGGAAAGAGCAGCCCGGGTCGACCGACTGGAGACGGAACTGACCAGATGTAAAGAGAAACTCAATGACGTTCACTTCTACAAGACCAGAATGGAGGTACAAACACAGCTTCATTACACATCAATATATCACCATCATATCCAGGCCTCCCGGCTGTAGATGCCATGAGAGACTAGCACCTATATTGGATATATTTATTTTCATTTTGAAGGGCTTTTCATAGTTTTCTGTATTTTTTCTTCCTGGAATACACTGGCATTATTGTCAGTGTTCTACTACATGCTGTGTTTAATGTTTTCTTACTATTGATTCATATTTTTATTTTTGATCTAATATGTTCCACTGTTGAGTGTTATGTTTAATAATGATAATTTACTGCTCTAGTTGATTTATGACTGTATGATTTACATGAACACAGAGAATCATAATCTCTGATTTGCATGGACTTGTTATTGAAATGCATAAACCTTTCAGCAGACAGAGATGACATAAACACTTAGCAGCTGGCACTGACAGTTCACTCAGTGTGTGTGTGTGTGTGTGTGTGTGTGTGTGTGTGTGTGTGTGTGTGTGTGTGTGTGTGTGTGTGTGTGTGTGTGTGTGTGTGTGTGTGTGTGGCCATTCAGGAGCTTCGCGAGGACAACCAGACCCTCATGGAGACGAAGGTGCTGTTGGAGGAGCAGCTGTCAGCCTCCAGGGGGCGCGGTGATAAACTGCACACATTGGAGAAAGACAACCTGTTGCTTCGAGCTAAAATACATGACCTGGAAATGGTATTACACTATCCCACTATCAACCATTTAGAAGTCAAAATCGTCTGTTTTAAAGGTTTTTACACTGAAACAGTACATTTTTTGGCAGAAACATATTTAGAAGTTCTATAAAATCGATGGTTGTATTTGGCAGTTTTTCACATTAATGGAAAAATGTTGTTTCTGGGTTTTTTAACTCCTTTTTGGTCCTTTTTTTAAATGGCAGTACAAAATATTGCCTATTATCACCCTTATTTCAAAAATATTGTTACTTAGCTGTTTGTGAAAGTTATTGTTAGATTTGCTAGTTTGCTAATCGTGTGTGTGTGTGTGTGTGTGTGTGTGTGTGTGTTGTGCAGGAGAGGGACAACGAGCGCCGGAGGTTGGAGGAGCTGGTGGAGGAGAACATGCTGCTGGAGATTGGACAGAAACAGAGTATGAATGAGTCGGCTCATCTTGGCTGGGAGCTGGAACAGCTGACCAAGAACCATGACAACACTAACACAGAGAGTAAGACACGCACCTCTTTTCTATATATTATCTTACACCCTGTTCTGTCCTGTGTGTCTAGAAATGTTGTTCTCTATATTTTGTCCAAACCGAAGTATCTTTCTCTGCTGCTGCAGCTCGTAAGTCGTTGGTCCACGAGCTGAACGAGTGTGTTTCCAGTCGGGTGTTAAAGCTGGAGAAGGAGAACCGGGAGCTTCAGACCTCTATAGAGAGCCTGAAAGAGGAAAACCACCTCCTGCAGGAGCAGCAGCTCCACACCCAGGAGGTAGACAGGGAGAACCAAGGCCTCAGCAAGAAGGTAGGACGACACATACATTTCTTTCTATTGCTCATTCGTATATTACTAAGAACTGTAGCCCAGTTTCCACTGCTGGAGCTTTCCTCTGGAACTAAGAACCTTTTTGAGGAACTCATTGCGATTCGACTGCAGGGTCCAGGGTCTAAATTAAGTTCCGGGGACATTTTACCCCGAAAAAGGCCCTAGTCGGCCCTAGTCTACCACAAGGAAGTACTCGAGTATTGATTTAGGAGCATTGTAGGACGAGGAGAGAATGTTTCTCTTTGTTTGAAAACATTAAAAATAAAGTTAGGCTCTGCTGTCGGCTTCCTGACAAAGAGAAGAGGGATCGTGCGAGCGAGCTTAGATAGCGAGCGGTAGATGAAAGAGAGAGACATAGTGCGGCAGTGCTGTGAATGAGAGAAAGAAATGCTATTTTCTGATTGTTTTATGCTCTATAGCACAAATAAATAACCATCAAACTCTCAACAGATGATTTACTGTGGAGACAGATGCTCTTAATTTCATTTCATTCATTACATCCAACATTCATCAGTAAATATCGTCACAGTGAGACATTTATTTTCTAACGTGTTTTTTTTTTTTTTTAGATAAAACAGACTAAAATCCCCGGAACTTTTGGTGTAAACCCAGCTCATAGTACCTTTATATGTTTGTTTTTTAGTTGGACAGTCTTCAGGGTTTATTGGACCAGGAGAGACTGACCAATCAGGACATGGAGTCTCTGGGAGAGGAAATATTGAAGGAAAAACAGAATCTGGAGAGAGATGTGCACACTCTGAAGGCAGAGAAAGACAGACAGGTAGTTAACACACACATACACACACACACACACAAACACACACACACACACACTTGGGTAAGACATTGTTCATTATAAGACCAAAATGCCACTCTTCCTGTCCAATCAGATCTCAGAGCTGGAGAGCGAGAAGCAGCACCTTTCTGACGCCGTGGCGTCCCTTCAGGAGCGCGCTCAGTCAAACAGTGAGGCGAGGGTCCGCGAGGTGGAAACAGAGAACCGCCTGCTGCACCAGAACATCACTGACACCAGCTCCCGATTGGCCAGCTTAGAATCCCAACTCAAACTAGCCAATGAGGATGCAGAGAGGCTGAGGGAGAGGGCGGGGCGGTGTGAGGAGGTGGAGCGAGAGGCCGCAAGGCTGGAGAGGAGCAGGGACGCTCTGAACAGAGAGGTAATAATAATAATAATAATAATAATATATTTTATGTATAATGAATTCTTAAAAGCCAACAAATATTACTGTATGAGACAAACTTCTCTATTTTGCGTCTAGCTGGCCTCTCTGCGGGCGTGCAGCGAGCGGTCAGAGGCTCTAGAGAAGCAGGTGTCCTCCCTGGAGCAGGAGGTGCTCAGGCTGAAGCGGGAGGCAGAGGAGGCCCAGCGGGAGCAGCAGCGACTGGGGAGGCAAGAGGCGGAGAACGGCCTGCTGTCCAAGGAGAACCTGGACCTGCGCTGCTCCATGGAAAACCTGCGCTCCTCCTCTGCCCGCCTGGCCACCCTACAGGAGGAGCATAAAGAGGCACAGAGAGAGACACAGGATCTGCAGAGGAGGCTGGAGGAGGCCAGAGAGGAGGCGCAAGGAGAAAGGAAGAGGGCAGAGAGGCTGGAGCTGAACGCAGCAGCGGTGAACCAGGAGAAGCATCGCTTAGAGGAGGAAATCCTGAGGAGCAAAGAGGAGAGGGAGGAGGAAGAGAGGGAGAGGCAGGAGACCCAGGCCAGAGAAGAGGAACTGAGAAGGGAAGTAGAGGAACTGAAGGAGGAGCGGAGGAGGAGGGAGGAAGTTGAAGAGGAGAGGAGGAAGCTCCAGTTGGACTTGGAGCAGTCGGAGAAGGGCAGGAAGCACCTGGAGAAGGAGAGCTGGAGGATGAGGACACTGGTGGAGGGTAAAGAGACAGAGCTGGAGGAGAAAGCCAGACGACTGGCCACGGTGAAAAAGGAGGGCATGACCCTGAGTAAGGAAGTGGATAGGCTGAAGGAGGTGTCACTCAAAGCCAAGGAGGTGGAGAGGGAGAACAAGGAGCTGCAGAAACAGGCAACTATTGACAAGAGGACTCTGGCCACTCTGAGAGAGGTGAGAGGAAAACACTTCACACAACAAGTCTGTGGAAAGGTTTCTTTATTTCTGACATGTTCACTGTTTCTGAAGATGTTCCCTCCATGAACATCTTTTAGCTCATGTCTAAATGAAGAGGGGAACTATACTTCACTAATGAGCTTTCGTCAAAGAAAAGATTATTTGACACTCTTTTCCCCACAGCAGTTGATAAAATAATCCCACCACAAGGTCTATTCAGTGGCTGTTCTGCAGCATCACATGATCTTCCTCAGCAGAGAGCAGACGTGGATGGGAAATCCTTAAAGTGCTCAGAAGAATGGAAAGTTGAACTTGAACAACAGGGCAAATTCCATCTGCTCCGTTTGATATGATCAAAAGCTCCAGAACAGCTACAAAATGGTCTTTGTGGTGATACTCAACTACTGTTTCCAAGGTCCAGAATGAGTCACAATCTCAATAGAATAGTGTTGAATAAAGCAGTGATGTTGCCCCTGTGCCTTGGCCATTTCCACATGGTAGTCAGCCTACTGAGAACATCAAAGTGTGCGCGTGGCATTTTACAAGTTGTTTTCTTCATCTACTCTCGTTCACAATGCGGGGCAGGGGTGTGAAGTCAATGGTCTCTCCCATGTTCATGGTCTCAATCAGCGCGGGACAGACTAGATGCCTTTGCTGCAACATATTTGCGTAATTTTATTTTATCACCAGACTTTCAGAGGACCGTTTTTTACTACTGTCTTATTCAAGTTTGTGATAAAGGTTTCACATCATTTCTGATTAAATACATTTTGTTATTATATCATATTTGATTTGTATAATGTTACTAGGGCTGTCAATTGATTTAAAATATTTAATCGCTATTAATCGCATGATTGTCTATAGTTAATCACAATTAATCACACATTTTTTATCTGTTCAAAATGTAGCTTAAAGGGAGATCTGTCAAGTATTTAATACTCTTATCAACATGGGAGTGGACAAATATGCTGCTTTATGCAAATGTATGTATATATTTATTATTATAAATCAATTAACAACATAAAACAATGACAGATATTGTCCATAAACCCTCACAGGTACTGCATTTAGCATAAAACAATATACTCCAATCATAACATGGCAAACTGCAGCCCAACAGGCAACAACAGCTGTCAGTGTGTCAGTGTGCTGACTTGACTATGACTTGCCCCCAAACTGCATGTGATGATCATAAAGTGGGCATGTCTGTAAAGGGGAGACTCGTGGGTACCCATAGAACCCATTTACATTCACATATCTGGAGGTCAGAGGTCAAGGGACCCCTTTGAAAATGTACATGACAGTTTTTCCTCGACAAAATGTAGTGTAGTTTGTAGCATTATTTAACCTCCGTCTATGACATGGTTGGTACCAGTGGATTCTTTAGGTTTTCTAGTTTCATTTGATGCCATTTCATAGCTGTGTGTCATGTGTTCTTATGTGTGCAGGAGTTGGTGTCTGAGAAGCTGAGTGTCCAGCAGCAGAATGTTGAGTTAGAGAGACTCAATGAAGAGCTGGAGAAGATCGGACTGAACAGAGAAAAACTCCTACAGCAAGAGCACACACTGGAGGACAGGTAGTCATTCTCTAATAGGTTGATATTTAGGTTCCTCTCCCAGGGCTACTCATCAGGTTGGAAGGATTGCACGTGTAGAAATGAATCTCGGATGGTATTTCCTTTTGTGCACATGTCAGCAGGTACAGGCTGCTGGAATCTCGGCTTGAGGAAACCGTCCAGCAGACGATGAAGATTAAAGAGGAGAAGATCTCCTGTCTAGAAAAGAAGCTAGAGGACAGCAACACACTCAACACTATGCTACGTGCTAAGCTAGCCACCGTAAGGACATGCATGCAAATTCTTCCCAAAAATCTTTCCAGGTTATAAGATATTGTATTGTAGAATGTGTTAAGTCAGGGATAATGTACAGCGCGTCGGTCATCGCCCTGATGGGGATTCTTTGATAACAATGACCGGCTCGCTGTACATTATCCCGCTTATTACACGGCTACTTACTGAAGAAATCAATATTTGGACACAAAAACGGTCCACCAGAGTCCAACATCAGAGCTGCGCCCATAGCAACGGTCTGTTATACATAGCAACGGTCTGTTATACATAGCAACGGTCTGTTATACAGAAATTACAGACCGCAGAACATCGTGATTGACCGATCAGAATCGAGTATTCAACACAGCCGTGTAATAAAATATGTTTGTTTTTTTCAGGGGGAAGAAAACCACAACTCCCAGCAGCCCTCAGGAAGCGACCGGGGTGAAGGGTCAGCCACTGCTGAACTGCTACGAATCAAAGATCATCTTATTGACATAGAAAAGAATGTGAGATTTTTCTTTTTTTAATTCCTGAATAAACCTCACAGTGCAGCTTGTATTACTATTTCTATCGCATCATTTTTAAAACTGTTTTTTAGTGTTGATTCATATTTCATGTTGCATATGTAATGTTCTTTTACACGTTTATTTTCCTATAATTCACTCCTCCATAATCCACCTTTTTTTACACAATTAATTTATGTATCAAATACTATCTATTCAATTATTGGACCATTTTATTAGAAATTATTTACCATTTGAATGTTTTCTTTTAGTAGGTTGAGTTCTTAATTGTTTTGTTGTCATTATTTTCTCTAGAATTCCTCCCTGCTGACGGAGAGCAGTCTGTTGAAGGGGCAGCTCAAACAGCTGGACAACCAGAACACATCTCTAAACAACCAGATGTTGGCGTTGCAGCGACACACCACCACCCTGCAGGAGCAGAATTCAGCCTTACACACGCAGACAGCAAAACTACAGGTAAACTATATCCAATTCAGTCTCAGAGTTTTTGTGTAAAACTGGGCTATTTAGTGGCAGTAACATCTTTGGTACTATGTTTCTGCAGATAATAGTTTTTCTAATGGATTTTTGCTGTGTGTCTTAGGTGGAGAACTCCACGATCTCTTCCCAGAGTGCATCTCTCATGGCCCAGAACGCTGTGCTGCAGGGCCAAGTCACTGCCTTGGAGTCGGAGGTAGAGACGTGGCAGAGACAGCGTGAGGAGGCGTGGCGAGGCCGAGAAAGCGTGCTCAGCGACCACGAGCGCCTGCTGAGCGTGCACGAGAGGCAGGCGCACGAGTACGAGCAGCTGATCGCTCAGCACGCCGCAGTGAAAGGCAAACAGAGGACGCTAGAGGGTGAACACAGGACGCTGCACAGCAAGTAAGTGAATGACTTGTGTAAACCTTAATAACAGTAGAGAGATAGAAGGTTGTTAGTAATCCGTAGTTAGCAGAGCACCTCTAGAAGAACACTGTGAACTAAACAGGAACATTTAGTAGGTAATAGATCATTTCATCAGCTTTTAATGGAAGAAGCTCAAATGACTTTAGTCCTCCGTTAAAGTCACAATAAAACGGCATTAGAGCATCTTTAGCTTCTGTAGTGATGCTGAATGTGTGGGCGGGGTTTAGTTAGGAGAGGGACCTGTTTGTGGACTGCCATTTTGAAGCCTCAAGTTCGGCATCTTGGTTTTTGGCTGTTGGATTTTTGTGTGGCACAAGAGGGTGGAGCTACGTACAACTGAATGCTGAATAAGACATTTTTTAGGCGACTATAACATTACAATTAACTTTGATGAAGTGAAAACACACTGTGAAAGTGTTAAAGGTGTAAGACGAAAACACAAGACAACACCGTGGTAGGGACCTGTCAATCACAATGTAGCCCCGCCCTAAAGCATCCCCTGCTTTATGGTCTATTTGACTCTGAATGGGACCATAACTTACTAAATGAACATCATGCTGTATTGATGTAAATTTGAAACTAGTGATTGAGACCATAAACTCATGTTTACAATGTTTACTGAGGTAATAAATCAAGAGAGAAGTAGGCTCATTTTCTCATAGACTTCTATACTATCAGACTTCTTTTAGCAACCAGAGGAGTCGCCCCCTGCTGGCTGTTAGAAAGAATGTTTATTCTGTAGCATTGGCTTCACTTCTCAGAAGCGGAGGTTGCCGCCTATCTGTTCCTCCCTCACCTGCGTTGTTAGATCAGGGTGAGGAGGTTAAAGGTTTAATGAATAAATTAGACCTCAACCACATCCTTTAGAAATGTAAACACACAGCTCCTACTATGATATAACGGTCAAGTAGTTTTCATATGATGGGCAGGTCAACTAGTCACCCCAAATCATATTTGATTGTATACAGTTATGAAACTGCCTCAAGTTCAAGTTGAGTCATCAAAAATAGTTTAACATTTTACAGTAGATGGATTTTCAGATAAAAATACAAAGAAATATATTTTTTTAAAAACATATTTAGCATGTAACACGAGATGAGTGAACAATTAACACAGGACGCAGGATTAGAGCTTGTAAAATATACTGTAGCTATACTGTAGTTCTAATTACTAGTTCTAACATAGTTTTTTTTTAATTAAGGATCGAGACAAATTAACAAAATGTATTGCATCTTTTATACTGCATAACAGAACCTCGCTTGACCTCTGTATACAGTATGTAAACAGATGGAGTCACATGAAACGTACACGTGTGTTCAGTGTTCTCAGTTGTCAGTCAAGCTTAGTTTGTTGATTATTGACCGCTTGCACACACATTGTGTTTTCTCACCACCAGTGGCTGAAGGTCACAGTATTATTGATCAGTGACGGGGACATCAACACAACACATTACAACTATATAACCACAGATCATACAATTAGCTGTAGTTATTTGTTCCATTTTGTTTCCAGTGTATTTGTTTTCTTCTCTTCATCACTGTAATACCCTTCCAGGGATGTACCGATCAAGTTTTTATTGGCCCTGAGTCTGTCACGAGTCCTTTAACATTGAGTATCTCCGAAACACCAGATTTTTCACGAGCTACATGATCCATATACCGAATGCCCTGGTTCAAAAATGTTAGGTTTATAAGCTTAAGTTATAGGTATGTGCCACCAGAGAGAAGACGTCTCACTCTGTTGTTGAGACCCACCGTAGAGGACAGTGAAGAAATGATCTTGATCGGCTTCGCTTTAGCCGATAGCGATCAATTAAAATGTACCCGGATTGGCCCTGATACATCTCAATATTAGAGCTGCAATGATTAATCGATTCGTTATTAAAATTAAAAAGCAACTATTTTGATAATCGATTCATCGTTTTGAGTCATTTTTTTTTTAAAGAAAAAAAGAAGTCAAAATTCTCTGATTCCAGCTTCTTAAATGTGAATATTTTCTGGTTTCTTTACTCCTCTGAGACAGTAAAACTGAATAACTTTGAGTTGTGGACAAAACAAGACGTTTGAGGACGTCATCTTGGGCTTTTGGAAACATTGATTCACATTTTATATCATTTTCTGACATTTTATAGATCGACAACTAATCGATTAATTGATTCGCACACACATTCATGATGGCAGAGGCTGCCATGCAAGGTGCCAACCTGCCCATCAGGATCTAATCTAAATACTCACTCACACACCGATGGTACAGCCTTCGGGAGTAATTTGGGGTTTAGTATCCTGCTCAAGGACACTTCGACTTGTGGACTAGAGGAGCCGGGGATTGAACCGCCGACCTTTCGATTGGTGGACGACCTGCTCTACCTCTGAGCCACAGCTGCCCAAACAGAGCAAACCAAACATGACCATGCTCAAGTTGTAATTACTGACAATATCAAGTAGAAATAACCTCTGTCTGTCTGTCTGTCTGTTTGTCTGCAGGTATTGTATTCTGTTGCAGCAGAAGGAGAAATGGGAGGAGCAGGAGGGGCATGGTCGGAAAGAGAAGGAGGAACTAAACCAGGAGATCCAGAAGACTCGGCTACTACAACAAGAGAATCTACAGCTGAAAACAGAAGTGGACAGGTACTGTATTTAACACACGGTCGCATCGTCACAAAAAGATTTGGTTTGTTGTAGATAGTTTTGCTGTGAAAAACAGTAAAATGACGTGCCAGAGAGACATGCCAGACTGCATGTTGGACAGTCAAATATCATATAGTCTGATCCGACGTCACTGCTTGTCAGAACAGGTCTGACAAAATGATATTAGTTCAGTATCAGGTTTCCGAATCAGCTTAGAAGTTGTTTTCTTAAGGTAAAATGGATAGGCTCAGGTACAGTGTAGCTATAGTGTGGTTAAAGGGATAGTTCAGGTGTTTTGAAGTGGTGTTGTAGGAGGTTCTTATCCATAGTCAGTGTATTATTTACAGTAGATGATGGTCGGCACGCCGCCAGTTTGGAGAAACAGACAGGAGTACCAGCACGGGAGCAAAGCAATGTACTGCTGTGGGCGGGGGCAGCAGCAAAACAGATTTTAGACACCTAAAAGAATCAATATCAGTTTAAGTGTACGCTATATTTAGAATATTTTCACCGCTTTACCTTGCTGTCACACAACTATACAGTGAATGTTTCCGAAGGGGAACTGAAGCTGTTATCTATGCTAAAGCCAAAGCCACCAGACTCCATTTTTCAAAAACAGTAACTTTACCCCCTTTACAGAACACGGAGGGCTGCTGGTCTACTGCTGCCTCCATCGGTTTGTTTGTGTTATTGTGTGATTTTGACATGTCGGATTCACCAAAGTCACACAATGACACAAATAAACTAACCGATCAAGGCAGTGGTAGACCAGCAGCCCCCGTGTTCTGAAAGGTAAAATTACTGTTGTTTTTAAGGAGTCTGGTGGCTTTGAAGAGAGTAAGACTGATACAACAGCTTCAGTCTGACAACAAGGTAAAGCAGTGAAAACATAGCGTACACGTAAACTAATATTTAAGCTGTCTAAAACCCCTTTTTCTGCTGCCCCCATCCACAGCACTGTATTGCTTTGCTCCCGTGCTGGTACTCGTGTCTGCTTCTCCAAACTGGGGGGCGTGCCGACCGTCATCTGCTGTAGTAATACACCTACTATTGATAAGAACCTCATACAACACCACTTCAAAACACCCGAATTATCCCTTTAAGGTCAGGGGCAGAACCTGGGAGCACAGTTGATCACTTGACTTTCCTCAGATTGGTTTTCTTTCTCGTCTGTCTCCCCCTTTAGATTAACAGAGAGCCAATCACAGCAGTCAGAGCAGTGTGAAGGGCTGCAGCAGCGCATGAGTGAACTCAAGAGCTCTTTAAGCTCTGCCAAGCAGGAAGAGAGTCGATGGATGGCACGATACGATTCACTAATGGAGCAACACCAGGGCCTGGACCTGACCATGACCAAACTAGACAACCACTGTGAGGTAAACTGGGCCTTTTTATTTTACCACGACGCAGTGGGGAGAAATCAGTGACAAATGTTTCTTGTTGCACAGCAGTGTGTGACTGTAAAACTCTTCAGCTTTTACTTTGGAGACCAATCCCTCTGTTACTTTCCTTACTCTTGTGTGTGTTCGCATGTGTCTCTGTGTGTGTGTATGTGTGTGTGTGTGTGTGTGTGTGTGTGTGTGTGTGTGTGTGTGTGTAGCTGTTGAGTCGACTGAAAGGGAACCTGGAAGAGGAGAACCACCACCTCCTGAGTCAGATCAACCTGCTGAGTCAGCAGAACCACACCCTACTGGAGAGGAGCATGGAGAGCAAAGAGCTGTATCACCAGGAACAGAAACTATACATGTAACTGCACACAACACCTGGAACTGCACTCCATAAAACACCTGTACTTATGTAGTAAATACACCACCAATAACACAGACTGTACATGTAACTATAGAGCAGACACCACTAACATGTAATCATCCAGGACTGCTTTAAAAACAATGACACGTGTACTGTATGTTAAAACTGTAAAGGTGAAGATTTGGTCGTAAACAGGGCGCAGTTTCAACAGATAGAACACTGATGATTGAATGAATCGATGAATCCTTCAACACTGAAGTAATGTTTAACTGAAACATTGGTTGTCATTTACAACTGAAAATAAACACAAGAGTACAGTTAGCTAAAAATGATGCTCTTACATTTGCATTAGCATCTGTAGCTAACACTATTAACCTTTGACATGAATAGCATGTAACATTATGTAATATCTGAATGCAGTATCAAAATATTTACAGTTACTCAAAATAACACGAATGGATAATAAAATAAAAGGCAAACCTACAAGAGAAGCCTTTCCCAGGGCAAGAACGGTGAAGAAAAGTTGATTTCACCTTGAAAACAAAGTGCTAAAGACAGAATAGAATGTGTTCCAATACCCATACTACCATACTATTTAGTATGTCCCTATACATAGTATGTCAAAGGCAGTATGTCAATAATACCAGGATGTCCTACTACATCCGGTCACATTTTGCAGTATGCAACCCAGCATGCTTTCCTTGCCATTCTGAACCACAGCGCTCTGCAAGGTGGATATGTGAGCAAGAGGGTTAAAAGAGCAATACTTTCCTTGTTTCCTGGTGATTCTACAGAATATGCGCTAGAGTTTGACGTGTCCAAGCAACCAAAGCGTCGGAACTTTTACTTTTTTTCCATTTGTTTATTTTCCACACACAAAAACAGATCAGTCTTAACTGGAACAGTAGAGAAAGAAGCCGGTGCGCTCCTGTGCGATCAGACACTTTGCACATCACTATTTTGCTGCTTAGCAGCGGTCTAAAACTGTATGGCTGCATACCTGAGAACACCCGCCAGCCCACATGTCATGATGATCTGATAAGACAAAGGTGCTGCAGTCACCTGTCTATCAAGGGAGAGCAAAGAGCTGTATCACCAGGAACAGAAACTATTGTATACATGTAACTGCATACAACACCTGCAACACCTAAAAACACCTCAAACTGCACTCCATAAAACACCTGTACTTATGTAGTATACACCACCAGTAACACAGATTATACATGTAACCATAGAGCAGACACCACCACTAACATGTAATTATCCAGGACTGCTTTAAAAACAATGACACGTGTACTCGTATGTTTAAACTGGCAACACACACCGTCCTTTCACTCCAACCAGCCTGCATTAATAAGCTAATAATCACTCAAATAATAACTGAAAAACACACTTTCCATAACCACAATTCATATATTAACGTTATCAAACTAAACCAAAATATTACTATTATTGACAAATTTGTAAAGCAAGTATTTGGCTCCAACAAGGGTCAAAGTTCAAGGCGCAATGACAAAGTAGTACGTCCCAATTGTATGCACACTGCATGCAACAGTATGTATTTTGTAAGGGCGGCTGCAGGACGTACTAAAAGTAAAAAGACAAAGTTTTCGTCACAAGTAGAATACGCTTCCTGGTTTCATGCCATGTGAACGACCTTATCCAATAGGAAAGATATAGCGAATAAATTCAGAAATGAATGCAGTGTTATGTCCACTAGGTGCCTCCAAAAACATCCGACATTCTGACAATGAATAAGAATAACAAATCACAATGTGTTTCTTACCTTCTGTGTCGCTCTTCATGTAGTGATAAGCTGAACGCTCTTCGTCGTCAGAAGGAGAAACTAGAGGAGAAGATCATGGACCAGTACAAGTTCTACGACCCCTCACCTAAAAAGTAATGCTTTGATCAACACATTTCATTTTCTTTTTACAGGAAAATATGGAGCAGCTGTTTGTATTGTGCAGTATCAGCCCCGTATCGCTGGCTAATGTTGTCGTGTCTTGTCAGGAGGAGTCAGTGGTCTGGAGCCAAAGCTTTGGCCAAACTGATTAAACCCCGAAAGGAGAGCAGCAGGGAGAGGGGGGCCGACCGAGACAAGGAAGGAGGCAAAGAGAAGGAAGGAGGCAAAGAGAGGGAACGAGCAAAGAGCGCCCCGGACATCCCGCTGCCTTCCCCACCTCCCCTCCTCCCCCCTGAAACTCCGCCCCCACTTCCCAAGCGCACTTTAAGTGACATGCAGGACGGCGGCCATGCCCACAGTAACCATAACAACCACATCACCAGCCCCAGCCTGGGACCCAAGAGTCCAGCGCTCACGCCGATCAGCCGAGGTAAACACACTCTCACTGACACGCACATGCTAAAATAACAAACCCCTCCTCATACAGCGTTCATTACCAGGAGATGTCTGGTGATGGGTCTTTTTCTGAGAATTTCACTCTGCCAAAGACACATTCACAAGTTTGTTTAGATGAATGTCTATGGTGTCATCTTTATGGATCATGATAGAGAGGGGAACTCTATGAATAAAGTACATACAGCATATATCAAGTGAAATGTTTGCCAATATTTTGGTTCCAAATCCATGAAGCTGATGGAACACACTGACTTCTGATCAGGTGCACCTCCCTATCTGCTCCTATAGAGGGCGCTGTTGACCACCACATTACTGACACTTCTGTTTCTCACATCTATTAACATCCACTGTATCTGCTCTCTACTGTGTTTCCATATTAACAAGGCTCTGCTCCTACAGTACAAATACTAATAGCACACAGAGGTATTATTGAATGTTCTTAAGTTTCTACTGGATTCTCTCCAAACTTTAGTATTTTTTGGAAAGTGTGCAATATACAATTATATTTTAGACCTTCAGGTGTTTCCTGATACTTTGTAATTTACACATTTTTCAAATATCATTCAGTAGAATTTACAAGTTCAAATCAGTCAGTTTAATTTCTAATGGTTTGTGTGACACAGTAAGCTAGATGGATACCTAGATTAGTGGCAACAAGAAAAAGGTGCAATGGTCAGGACCTTTATGACTCTAGAGTGAAGTGCTAATAAAAGTGACTGTTAGTTACGACTGTTAAGACTTTTAGCTATTTGAGGTACTGTTATTACCAGGCTGAAATATTATCAGATTGAAATATGTCTTTTCAAATGAAAGATTCTAAAAAGGGGAAATCACTAATTGTATTAATATATAACATCTGACGTAGGGCTGTACCGGTATCAACTTTTCATGCTATGATTATAGCAGACATAAATATTACAGTTAAATTGTATTATCTCAATATTGATCATACAAAAGTTTTTAAAATACTACTTTTAGAGCTGAAGTACAGTAGAATAACTTCATACCATGTTTGCCTTGGATTTGATCAAACTATGGATCACACATCAGACCGGCAATACGTCATCCAGAGTAGGCTCTCATGACCACGCCCCCTTTTTGAGGGAAAACAATCCCGTGTCCCTCGTATATTATTATTTAACCTTTATTTAACCAGGAGTAATAACTCCTGGCCAAGATTGGCAGCAGCACAGTTACACGGTTGCAGACATAAAACAAACATAACGATTTAAAACGAAGACAAGGAGCAAAGGGGGCGCGGCCATGACTTTTTGTGAAGTACCTGTATGTGCCGGTCTGATGTATAGAACATTTGCACAACTCCTCACTAGACTAGAATAGAATGCACTGCACTAGTCTCGCCATCCTTTGCTGGTCAGGTGATGATTCATTATGCCGAGGAAAATAACTCTGGATTCAGCTGTTAGTTCATTTTACTGCTTTTAGGACATAATGATTTAAATGAGGGATATTTAAGTGTTCCTACTGGGAAGCTGATTTACCTAAAAAAAATGATCCTCTGATTTACAGACGTTTCTTTATACATCCATGGCCACAGACTCATTGGTGTTTTCAGTCCAAAATAGCGAGTTTTGCCTCTTTGCTTCTATACTCTTTGCCGTTACTGTCACTATGCTTCACAACAGTATATAGTAGAACTGGTATATCACAACATCTTTAATCCAACTTGTGACGAGGGGTCACAAGTAGACATAAAAGGTACGGAGCCACTTTCCACTGTAGCTGACTGATGCATTCTTTTCATCATCCTATCCTAATAATAGAAGTGGGTTCTGATGCATGGTCCAAACTCTGTTTATGTTTCTATTTCCACTGGTTTTCTTTTTAAGTGCTCTATTCTTAAATGAAATTCTACTCACGGCTGAGCTCAGTTCACTCTCAGTGGCTTTTAGATTGAATTCCGCTGGCAGTGGAAGCTGTCATATTCAGTTTATTTAAGGATAAAGTTGAATCATAAACAATACCTCTTGCCAATTGCTCTGCTATACAACTACATATGGTTTGTCTGCATAAATGACTCCCCAGCACAGGCCAGAGTTCTGCCTCCAGTCATTTCCCGTGCACTGAGCTGTAGTACCAGTAGTCCTACTTGTTTAAAGTCAGAGTGAGCTGAGGTCAGTCTTCTTGAGTCTAATGCATGATTTTACTTGACAACTGTTTTCTTGTTTTGTTCTCATGGATTTTCTTGCATGATATCTATTATTTTACATTCTGTCATTAATAAGTTCTTAATCATCTCTTTAGTTTACTCACTGTCATGATTTCATGGTTTTCTTTACATTTCTCCATCTCTCCCTCCTATCTCTCTCCATTCTCTCCATCTCAGCTCCACCCACCCCAAAACGCTTCAATTTTCTCCGCAGTAAAAGTCAAGAGAAACTCCTCCCCTCCTCCTCCTCTTCCTCCACTTCCTCACCCCCCTCCTTCCGTCCCCGCCTCTCTCTCACTAGAAGACTGCGATTCTGGTCTTCCACTGACATCACAGCTGACGTCATCAGTAGCCAGCCAATCGCAGCCAACGGAGTATTCTAAAATCCTCCTTCTCATCATCATCATCCGTTTTAACCACACACACATCATCACCATCATCTTCATCTTCACTGCCACAACACTCATCATTGTAACTCAGAACTTCACACAAAAATGCACCTATCATACATGCACTCACCTCATAAACACTAATGCTGTCACAAATTACAGCACGCCCTCCTCAAGCACACAGATAAACATACAAAACACACACACAGGTGCATGTTGCAGGTGTGAGCCAGCCAGTGTTACTAGTAAGTAGTAAGTACACACCTGTAGACATGGTTTATGTGTATGTGTGTGGCACCTGTTTCTAAGCACGCTGGGCACGCTTGTCCTTGAAGAGTTGTTTGTTGATCTGTATAAATAATGTGTGTGTGTGTTTGTGTGCTGTCACCTCACTTCATGTTGTTAACGTGATGTCTTGGTGAAGATTGATTTCTGTATGAAGAGCAGATCTCATCAGCTTGGCTGCAGACAGTTTTCTCTTACATCACTCAGCAGTGACGGGTCACCACAGGAACCATACTACTGTGAACTGGTCACCTAGCAGCACCTCTCTTTCAGCTCTTTCTGTCTGTCTACTCGCTTTAACCCTTTTGGCTATCCATCCTCTGTCCGAAATGAGCTTTTTAACCGCCAAAAGCCATATGGGTTTTTTTTGGTGCCGTCAAATGGGGTCGTGTTTACCGTGTTCATGAGAAGAGTCCATATGAACGCCCCCCTCTCTTGTGGTATTCACTAAGTGGAAAGTTTCTGAAGTTTCACGAGTTGTGACGTGTTTGTCGACGTTGTCAGAAATGGCGGAGGCCATGGAAGTTAATTTTTCATTACATAATTAGTGAATATATTGTAATTTTAGTCGTATGTTGTAATTCTTTGTAATTTTATAATATGTCTGAGGAAAATGTTGGTATTCCCAACGACCTCATCTTTCTCCTCTGTCATTATCTCTCTGCATTTCCTGCATTATGTTACCCGCTTGCTAGCTTGCTAAATTGTTAGCCTCTGTGGCTCTTAGACGCCGACAGTAACGTTAATATCGCCGTTGCTTTGCAGCGGTGTTCTCACGACTTAACCACTTGAACGCCAAGCATATCGTGTACACGACTTCCCATGTTGTTAACACAAGCTCACCAGTTTCATTTGAAGGCACCATTAAACACCAAATGTTTTATGCTAAAATTAGCGTCTTTAAAGCTGCGCTAGCTATATAAAAATGAAGACACCATATCAGCTTAAAGCGAGACTATGTCACTCTTAAAATAATTTAAAAAATTATGCTGTCTTCCTCCTACAAGTAACATGTTGAATTTATAAGAAATAAAACACGCACATGCTAAATTCAGCTTTATTTTGGTCTGGTTTGACCAGTAGCTCATGGTGGCTAATATTAGCTAGTGTTAGCTTAGCTATAGTAGTATCACTGACTATTGTTACTCTCCCTTAAAGCATGTCCCAGATAAACATTTTAATGACTTTATCACTAACGTAAAACAAGTAGTAAACACATGGAGACATGTTTGGTTGCCTCATGACGTTGTGGTGAAAGGAAGGAATCTGGTAACCCTTTCTATGATGCCCATTTCTATAATGCATTATAAACATACTTATAATGTGTTATAATCTTCTTATAGCACTGTATACTTACAGTTAGAATCACTCATAAATATTCATAATGCTTTGTAACAATAATCATAACACATTATAAAGCACTTTATAATGACTGATAAGGTCCAGAATCGTAATACTCATAATTGCTGGTCTGACATTTATTTTTCAAGGATCATAATTCCCATAGTTGTAATACATTATAATCTTTTTATCAAGCATAATCACTGTTATAATGCATTATAATCTGATTATAAATTACTCTCAGTGGTCATTGTTTGCTTTAAGTAAAAGTAAAAAAATAAATTTTATTTTACAACATTTTGTGTGTTGTTCTTGCATTTTTTTATTTACTTAATGCAAACAATGACCACTCAAAGTAATTTATAATAAGATTATAATGCTTTATAATAAGATTATAATGCATTATAACAGTGATTCTAATGAATTATAAAAAGATTATAATGTATTACAACTATGGGAATTATAATATACTATGATCCATGCAGAAAAAAAGTGTCAGTGAGTGACCAGCAATTATGAAGTATTATGATACTTAACCTTATCAGTCATTATAAAATGCTTTATAACGTGTTATGATTATTGTTACAAAGCATTATGAATATTTATGAGTGCTTATAACTTATAATTAGACAGTGCTGCTATTAGCAGATTATAACGCATTATAAGTGTGTGTATAATGCATTATAGACATGGGCGTCATAGAAAGTGTTAACGGGAACTTCACCGTGTTATCAATGCTGTAATTTCCACTTGTGGCCACGGTGATGGCTGTTCAGCAAAAGTGACATAGTCTCACTTTAAATGGGGAAGAGTAACTCATTGACAATAACTAACTGGTTGATTGTCATCACTACCTCCAGTAGTTTCTTAGTGAATAGATACAGGATGTCTAGATAATGAAGGTCTTTAAATAGGTACCTGTCATTGCTGTTTTTGGCCATTAACATTTAAAAGTCCAGCTTTCAATTTGAACTTTTTAATGTTAAAAAAAGATTTACAGGGATTTGGCTCAGATGATTATCCAGAAAAACATCTGAGCCAAACACCTGGATTTAAAAACTTTTGATGATGACGCATGGCAGGACTTTGCATCAGCGAAGGTCATATTTACACCGTCATTGGCCTGTTATTTAGAGGACTTACTGACACACAGAGGTGTCAGTGATAAGATGTATCCAGTCATAACACATTCACTGACTAATAACGGATATCACAGTGATTTGAAAGCTTCCAGTGTGCCTGAATGGATTGCTGATGTCTTGCTTGGCTTCCTTGCTATGTCATGTCATGCACACCACACGTCTTACAGTCATACTATGGGATACAGGTCCAGAATGGTTCCTTACAGTCTTGTGATTGGTCTGCAGGTTTGCCGGACAGGGGCCGGGGTGTTTATCGTAGCAGTACTCCAGGAGGCAGCAGCGAGAGTGTCAATGGAGAGGACGGACACGGACAAGGTAATGAATGTATGAATGGTTAATGACGGTTTATGGGGTTATCATTTTCACATCCTTGTTGAGATGGTATAGTTACTGTCAACCAACAAGATTGGCAGCCTATAGTGTGTTTACTTTGTAAGTGTGAAATCAGCAGCTGGAATCTTTTCACTTTTCATTTAGTCCACAGATTTCATCCTGTTACTTGATCTAGTCATGTGCATATTTAATGTTGCCAGTGGCTGTTTGGTTTTATTTTTCTTGCTTGAAAACCTAAATTGAGACACTGGGAAGGAAACAGGGGAGAGATTTAAGCAATGTATACTTTGTCCTCTACCGCTTCCTTTTACAAATACTCGATAAATGCTCTGAAATTTAAGGTAAAAGGAGATATTTTTATAATCTGAGCTAATTTAATATTTATCTTACCCCTAGCAAAGTGAAATCTGTTGTCCGTCAACATCCGTTATGAATGTTGTCGTCACTACTGCATTGCATTGTAGGATATTTATCTACCATAGTGTCCAGCGTTCACCGGAAATAGTATGCAATTCACGTACTATTGGTTTCATACTAACGTTTTGGACATACTAAAATACCTCGCATACTGTTTTAGCGTACTAAAATAGCATGTTAGTATGGACTTAAGTGCAGTCTAACCTGTTTGTGTTTCCTGCCCCCAGGTCCGACCCATAAAGCTCTGAGCTCCACTCCGAGCCACCAGTCTTCCCCACTGGGCCTAACTAACAGCTCCAGCTCCAGGCTGGGACCAGGTCCCGGCCGCAGGCCCAGAGGTAAACCACGTTATCAATACATGAGACCTTATTAAGAAGTCAGCAGGACTGTGAGTGAGTTTGTGACGTTTGTGCGTAAAAAAAAACTTTCAGGTCTGTTGTTTGATGAAGACTCCCGCCACAACTCCTCTGACTCTGTGCTTGGTCAACATGGCAACACAGGAGGTCGCCCAGGGTCGGCAGACTTCAGCCACAACACCTCCAGCTCCAACTCACCTGTCAACGGCAGAGGTACACACACACACACACACACACACACACACACACACACACACACATTTTAACAGTTAACTCTAAAGCAGAAGTTCTCAACCTTTTGTAACTTCAAGCAGCAGCAGTGGGTAGAAATGGAGTAAATATGATTCAAAAGAGTTATTTTGATAAAACGGTCACTATACCCTGACAGTAGTGCATGAGACCAGAAATCTTGAAAAAATCATGTGTCTCCAGTGTCCTCCGTTGTCCTCAGGTGCACCTAATGACATCTGTAAGATTTCACAGACCGGAGGAAAACAACCAATCAGAGCTGATCTGGAGCCTTGCCGTCTTTGATCAGCTGTCAATCACTCGCAAACTCCTATCAAACGGTCAAACTAGGCAGCGCTGATCAAATATGAATCAATATTCTGTTACTGTAATGCCTATTTCTCTCCTCAAATGTTTTCAGAAATATTTTGTAGTGTACTGTTTAGCTGTAAAATGAGAAAGTTTGTTACCCGGCAGCCATGTTGAGATCTGTTGATGAAATACCAAGCACTAGCCACCAGCCGGAGCACAGCCAATAGGAACGCTCGCTCTCTGAAATGACCTGTGATTGGTCAAAGTCTCCCGTCATGGGCTAGATTTTCTAAAGCCTGAAAACAGAGCCATGAGGAGGAGCAGAAGTCTAGTTATCTCTCAGAACACTTGAATTACAATATGCTGAAAGGTTATTGTGGATTTTTTGCCCAATGATGCCAAAAACATTCTGCCTACTGCAGCTTTAAGGCCCAGTTCTGGCTGTTAAAATATCCCAAAAACATGACATGACAAAAAAAGGGAGAGAAAAAATAAACTGGTCTGTAAATATGTGTTATGCTTATTGTCAGCTGTATCGACTAAAATAAATATTCTGCCTACCCTCACTCATCACTGCCTGCCATTATAATCCACATTTAATATAATCAGGTTCATATTTCTCACCACACACTTTCGAGCTTTTACTGGGGCAGGGTTGTCTCCCACATCACTTTATCACTTCAAAACCTGATCCATCCTGTCTCACTGCATCGGAACGTTGGCTAGCTAACAGGCTAACCGTGGCAAAACACGTTTGTCTCTACCTGATGATGTGTCGTGATTGGCGTGGTGATCAAACGTAACTGGTCATTCAAATTATGCATTTTGTTTTTGACGTTTTTTTTATTTATGTGAAGTCTTTTTTTGCGACCGACTTCTTATCCATTTTCCATCCTCACAAGGTGGCATAAACATATAGATATACAAATTATACATACGTAAGTACAAAAATACAAGAGAGAAGTTACCACTCCGTTTCACAAATATTACAGGTTGTTGTTTGTTTATAATTGTAGTTCATCTATTCATTAATATGACATATCATAATTGTACACTAAGCTAGGCGTGTACCCCCTCATACTCTCATACTCTTCCACATATCAACATATACATATAGCTACAATCATATTTTACTTAGAAGATATCATCAGGTCAGAAGCTCCTTTAAAGGCCTCTTATGTTTCTCCTTTAGCGTTGTTTACAGATGCAATTGACCGTTCTAACACTAATACATTATGAAAAGAAGATATCCGTTGATTATACAGTATTCTGTCCTATATAACGCTGGTATAATCATGTGGTGCCCAGTTTCAGTCAGTAATAATAATAACACAATATTTCTAACCGTCCTAGACACATCAGATCGTCAGGCCCGCTCAGCCAGCCTCTCCAGTGATGATGTCATGGGTCTGAGCCAATCTCAACAGAGTCTGTCACGTAGTTCCACCCTCCCATACGACCACGCACCCCAGAGGGCCCAGCCACAGCGCGGAGGCGGGGTTAGGACCAAGACCCGTACGTCTTCTCCTGGAAGTGAGATGGTGACGCTGGAAGAGTTTCTACATGAGAGCAACCTACAGTCACCTCCTATGGTAAGAACTACAGTACATGCATATACTGTACAAAAAGTGAATATTTACTGCATGTACACACATAGTTAGCTCTTAAATACAACAGTCATGTGGAAATATAGACATGTACTGAAATAACAACGCACATACACTCGGTAACCACTAGGGATGCAAGATCATGGCCAAAATGATAATCACGATTATTTCTCACAATTATTCATTGATTTTAGGGACAAAATATTTCTATTATTGCACTTTAACATTTAAATATTCAGAGTGCTGCTTTCACTTTCATGTTGTCCTACATTCCTGCTAAGATACACATCTTTGCATTAAATTAAGACCGGTTCTTATTCACAGTGCATCTCCTAGAGCCAAAATCAAATTGCAATGTTACCAAAACCTTTTACCTAAAATTAAATCAACAGAGCACTGCTTTCACTTCCATGCTGTGCCACATTCCTGCTAATAAACAAATCTTTGCATCAAAATAAGACTTAAAATAAGGTTCTTCTTCACTTGAATTCAGTGCATTTTCGTTTAAAACGAGTAATGTACTATTCAGTATATTACTCTTCTACTCTGGACTGCAGCCACAACATTCAGGATCGTTTTTCACAGGCTGCTGCCGTAGGATGCGCACGCAGCAGCATGACAGCACCCCAAAAGTGAAGCCAAAACATCTGGATCGCTCCCTGGCGGCTGGCTGTTAGTTTAGGAAGCGCATGAATTGATATGCAACAGAGTTTTCTATGAGTGTATAGCACACAATGTAGACGTCAATATTGCAGTCGATTATGTTCATTTAAAGGGACTATTTGTAACTTTCAGAAATGCTTGTTAACAGCAACGAAAGTCAGCGTCGGGCTTGCGCTTGCTCGCTCTAAATAGACATGAATGAGCATCGCTCAAAACAGTGAGGCGACACACGTCAGCTAAAACCACAATATCACTCTATATTTCAGCTGCTTGGCAGTAATGTTAGCTGACCAGACCAAGGTCTCCCCATGAACATGATTTA
>CAKAOI010051001.1:45344-57213 GCA_916701655.1 Sebastiscus albofasciatus
CAGTGAGGCGACACACGTCAGCTAAAACCACAATATCACTCTATATTTCAGCTGCTTGGCAGTAATGTTAGCTGACCAGACCAAGGTCTCCCCATGAACATGATTTAGATCTGATCTTAGTGTTGGCTTTTCCTGCTTCAGCGCAGGCTGAGGTAGCGGGGCTCTGCAGCCCGCAGCCGGAGAGAGCAGGGAGACACCTGCACCAGGTCGGTAACAAGACAATAACTTGTCTCTCTGCAGAGCCCCGTTACTTCACAAGACACGGGAAACTTCTGTTGGTCTGGAGGAGCTGCAGAATTTATTTCTGCCCAAACGTCCTCTGTACATTCACTAGATATTCTCAGAGCTACTAACTCTTCTGCAGTGTGGAGTGAGCGCGTGTTCACGTCTAGAGGTGGAGCGAGCTGAGTGAGAACGCGCGCTGTCTGAGTGAAGGCAGGCAGGCAGAGGAGGAGAGGCAGTGGCCACACGCGAACGCGCATATGCGAACGCATGAGTCCCGACCCGGTACATTTATACGCTTAAAAAGTTACAAACAGTCCCTTTAATTGTGGGAGTCCAAAATCGTGATCGCGATTAATATTCGATTAATTGTGTTGCCCTAGTATCCACTTTACTTGAGAAAGTGAGTTACCTACAAATGAAACATATTTATAATACAGACACAGTGAAAACCTGACATGTTCTTCACCTCTTCTGTTGTGGCTTTTAGAACAGTTAATGTGGTGGTTAAACTTGGCATTTGGGGTTAAAGACAACTGCCTCACAGTAAGTAGCATTATTACAGAGCTCCCATGAGTCACTGGGTTTCTACAGAGGGTTAGCTGTACAGGTCAAGTCAGGGAGTATAATAAATGATGTGGGAAGTCAGGAAATATTGAATAATTACAAATGAGTCACCTTAAAAGAAAATTCATTGCATTTGATGGTGGTCCACCAAGATAAAAAGAACATTAACAAACCAGAAGGAATTTGAATTTGACGGTCATGGAACTATTCTGAGTCGGCCTCAAACACATGAACATTTTAGATCAGCTGGCGGAACAGTCTTTGAATAACGTGTGCATGAAAAACTGAAAAATGTAATGCATTTTTCTTTAATGCTGTCCCACGTTACTGATCTTAAACTCTCTTCCTGAAGATAATGGCTGATGGATTCAATGTTCAGATTCATCTTGAAACTAGGGCTGTCAATCGATTCAAATAGTTAATCGCAAATTAATCCCACATTTTGTATCTGTTCAAAATGTACCTTAAAGGGAGATTTGTCAAGTATTTAATACTCTTAAACCAATAATGTGCAGTGATCAATAGTAGCAGGAAGTAACACAGTATGGCCAGATCAGTGGGAACAGATGTCATGTTCAGTGTGATGTAACATGTTAATATCCAACGCTACACTCCTAGACTCTTTTCATGTCTTGTTTTCTTTGATGATTGAGTCATTTCATAAAAGGAGAACTGCTTCCAAAAAGTGTGTGAGTTACACATCACATCCATCACAGTACAACGAATTCTAATACTGGATGTTTTTACTGTGGAACTAATCTGCCTAAGAAACTTCCGGCATCATAATCATAAGCGTTAATAAAGTCTCAGGTTTCTCACATTTTGGCCAAATATTTAAAGCTGCAGCTCAAAGTTAAAAGATACGGGGGTAGTATCACTAAACTGTCATCCTCCAGTTTCCCCACATCAACAGATGGAGCACTGAATGGCAGAGATATCTAACGGGCAAAAAGAAATACGTATTTCTCCTTTGACTCTGTGCATAATGACTTTCAGAGTGAGAGGTTTCCAAAAGCTAATATAATCCAGAAAGGGTTTCCATGTTGTATCAAAGTAGCTTACTAAATAAAATGATTAGGGCTGTTAATCGATTAAAATAGTTAATCACGATTAATCGCAAATTAATCACACATTTTTTATCTGTTCAAAATGAACCTTAAAGGGAGATTTGTCAAGTATTTAATACTCTTATCAACATGGGAGTGGACAAATATGCTGCTTTATGCAAATGTATGTATATATTTATTATTGTAAATTAACAACACAAAACAATGACAGATATTGTCCAGAAACCCTCACAGGTACTGCATTTAGCATAAAACAATATGCTCAAATCATAACATGGCAAACTGCAGCCCAACATGACAGTTTTTCGTCACCAAAATTAGCGTTAGTTTGGAGTGTTATTTAGCCTCCTTCATGTATGACATTTTCATTCGCATATCTGGAGGTCAGAGGTCAAGGGACCCCTTTGAAAATGGCCATGTCAGTTTTTTCTCTCGCCAAAATCTAGCGAAACTTTGTAGCGTTATTTAACCTCATTCGTGACAAGCTAGCATGACATGGTTGGTACTGAGCCCGCTACAGCCTAGAAATTGAAGAAATTAGTGGTGTTAAAATTGATTCGCGTTAGTTAAAGTGTTATTATCGCGTTCACTTTGCCTACTTAAAACACAAAAAGATGATGATGCCAGCTGTTGTTGATCATTTCTCTTACTGATCTGAAACTCTGTCAAACAGTTAAAGTAAATGTGACTTTCTGGATTGATCATTTGGCCTGCAGATTGAAGGCAGAAATGTAAGAAATATTATGATGGATACAACTTCTCATCAGAGCCTCAAGCCCCTGAAATCTGCTGGTGTTTGGTTCTGAGCTACAGCAGGGCATTCATCTGTACAGCCATCGGCATTCATCTGTACAGCCATCGGCATTCATCTGTACAGCCATCGGCATTCATCTGTACAGACATGGGAACAAAACACTGAATAATGCAATTTTCCTTAAATAACCCTCTGCACTGCGTGTTCATGGTGTCAACAAAGCCAATAGCAATTGTGGAAATTGAAATGACAGTCGGGCCTATATAAGTTTAATCTCAAGACAGATGGAAGTCTTTTTCTTTATTTGGTCATTATTTCATAGATATTAAAGTAAAAAAAAAGAGCCAGTGAAACATTTTTTCTTGGGTCCATAAATTGCAGTATATTGCTGCAGGTTTGACTGTGGAGACCTTTCAAGGACAAACTATATGACTATTTTCAATATGAATAATACAAGAGACAGTACAGTTTTCATGTTTATTCACAGCTTGAGACTGCATGGGGAAAAAGATCTAATGAAATTAACCAGTGGGCTACCTCCGGGTCTGAAAAGTGAAGCCAATGCTGAAGAGCCTTAAACCTGCATTCTCTCTAACAGCCAGCAGGGGGCGACTCCTCTGGTTGCTAAAAGAAGTCTGATTATATAGAAGTCTATGAGAAAATGAGCCTACTCCTCACTTGATTTATTACATCAGTAAACATTGTAAACATGAGTTTATGGTCTCAATCGCTAGTTTCAAGTCTTCTTCAATACAGCGTGATGTTCATTTAGTAAATTATGGTCCCATTTAGAGTCAAAGAGACCATAAAGCAGGGTCGCCTAAAATGTCTTATTTAGCGTTCGGTTGTACTTAGCTCCACCCTCTGGTGTCACCTCTGGTTGCAAAAAACTCCACAAACAATACTTGAATGCATTTATTTAAAAATGTTTTGATATTGATCCTTCAATGTTTTTTTTTTTTTTTCATTTCTGTTGTCAATTTTCAATTTAATAGTTATTTTAATTTTGAAAAGCACTCTATCCTGTTATGATGCCGACATCCAAATTTGAGGAAAATGATTTTCTACTCTCTGAACCCACCGAGTTTCATCTAGCACCTCACACGAAGAAAGAAAACATGACACATGTTGTGCTAGAGAGCATATTATATCTCATCATAGAGTTGCACATTTGAGGTATGCCGGCCTTTTCCCATTATTAATAAACACAGTTTAAATCTGCCAGTGATAAGTATCACCACAGAGCAGATCAGACAGCAGACTCATGAAGTGACGTGTCTGACTGAGCAACAGACTCCTATTTATTAGTCATCGTCCACATTAATGAAAGTACTTCTTTTCACCTCTGATCTCGCAGGTGTGAGGCAGACGTACAGACTGATATCAGCGTGAGAATATTACTTGAAGTCACTGAACATCTCACTTGTCATCCATCTGTTCAGTCCAACCAGATCTCCTGTTTTACTAAAAGAACCGCAACACCCATAATAATTCTTATTGATGATCCCACAGAGAGAGAGAGAGAATACGATTCATGATCACTGTTCCCACCCTTACATCAAAGGTTTCACAGTAATTGACTATCAGACACATGTTCACACAGTTCATTCTTTCTATCAGAAATCATCATCTTTATAGCACTTGCTCACAAAGCGCATAACAGGAAGACAAAATTAATAATAGTGAAATATGAATGTGTGTGTGTGTGTGTGTACTGTATATATAATAAACTGCAATATATGATAAAAACTGACCTCTGACCTCCAGATCAGTGAATGTAAATGGGTTCTGTGGGTACCCACGAGTCTCCCCTTTACAGACATGCCCACTTTATGATAATCACATGCAGTTTGGGGCAAGTCATAGTCAAGTCAGCACACTGACACACTGACAGCTGTTGTCTGTTGGGCTGCAGTTTGCCATGTTATTGTTTGAGCATTTTGTTTTATGCTAAATGCAGTACCTGTGAGGGTTTCTGGACAATATCTGTCATTGTTTTGTGTTGGTAATTGATTTACAATAATAATTATATACATACATTTGCATAAAGCAAGCATATTTGCCCACTTCCATGTTGATAAGAGTATTAAATACTTGACAAATCTCCCTTTAAGGTTCATTTTGAACACATTATTAGAGCATGAGTAGCAGGCCATATTTATGTGTCACAAAGCAGCAGATGGCATTAGTCAGTAATCAAATCAAAGTCTTCATCATTGTTAGCTAAACCCTAAAAAAACTAAAATTCCCTCATTTATTCGTTCTATTTTTTGTCTTTCCGTTGTCTAGGTGTCAACAGGAAGCAGGGAGGACTTGATGACCGACTACTTCACCAGAAGTCCCGCCCCCTCGGCTCCAGCTGGCAGAGATCAGGTGACTCCCACCAGCTATGTCACACCCACCGTACAGTCATCCAACCAGAGGCCAGGCCAGAGCGTCAAGCCCTCGCCCCGCCAGCCCGTAGGCCAATCCCCGGCCTCGGGCCAGTCCGTCACCCAGAGAACCGGCCAATCACTGAGCAGGGCTTTCAGCCTGGCCTCAGCTGATTTGCTGCGCTCCAACGGACCAGACAGTTTCCGCGGAAACGAAGGCCAATCGGATGTGGTTGTACGGAGACAAGGGAGCGGGGCTAGCGGGAGAGAACGGCCGCTCTCGGCTCGGCTGGCCGGTCCAACCAATCAGCATGGAGATGGCGGCTTCCTGAATCCGCCTATTCACCATTCGTCCTCTCTCAACCTGCAAACGGAGAGATACGCAGAGAGAGACAGAGACAGAGACAGAGGGAGGACCCCCATCTCTCGGAACGGCCCCACGTCACCCTCCACCTATCACCACCGCGGAGAGGTCGCCATGGTAACCCCAGTCAGGGCTGTGCCCGCCACACGGCCTGATGAAGCCTCAGAGCTTGGGGAGGCGTCAAGGGAGGGGCGGTCAGGTGACTCCTCCCACTTGAAGAAAGAAAGTGAGAAAGAGAGGAGCGACTCTGTTGAACGACCAAAAAGCACGCCGGCCTCCCCTGACCCCAACAACGACCCTCAGACGGTGTGGTACGAGTACGGCTGTGTCTAAACGCTGACACTAATGGACGTCTATGGGTGTGGGCTAAAGACGGAAACCAAATACTCAAACTGCAGTCTGCTGGGGCTGACTGTAGTTTGCTTTCAGTTTGTGTTTCCTGGAATTAAATTTTGTAGATTAACAACCAAACCCGATTCCATACACCACCCGCCAATACGGCTGATTAACACGGTCTATCAGGAAGCTTTCTAATGAGAAGGAGGCACCGGGGATTTCAGCTGCACCCAAACAATCACATCACACCTCAACTACTGGATCTGCAGAGAAGCTTTTCATCACAAGCTGAATCTCTCTGAGGGGGATGCAATATAGATTTGAGCTCAATCACTGATGGTCTTTTTAAGGACTTAGACACGAACACCTTAACACTATCGATGGTCTCTGAGAATTCATTGGCCTCTGCTGTTTTGTTATCACCCTGTTTACTGTGATCCAGCAAGCAGCCGGAGCCCACAGGATGGGTTTCTTCTGCAGCAAAATAGTCTTTTTGAAAATGCTGGTGCTGTTACTGGCTCTTTTAAAAAAATAATTGGGGATGTTTTGACCAGATGATGATCCAAGTGTACATTTTTTAAAGAGTGCTACAGAAATAGAGATGGGAGCTGAGATGCCTGATGTCTAAGAATCCAAAACACTTCAAGCCTGCAGGAACAGAGGACAAGTGCTACATGACCAGAATGCTAAGGATGGGCTCAGTCTATGAGCTGGAACTCTTTAACTGCTGACCTGACACATCGTCTGGCCCCGTTAACATTTACCTGGATGCCACCAAATTCTGCAGAACTGCATGCCAGGAATTAGCCATCACCGAGAGGAGTGATTGAACTAAAGTGAAGGCGACCAGAAGCACCAGAGCGACTGAATGTATCCGAAATTTCTCCTCCTCTCTCTGCCCTCCTCACACTGGAAAGAGAGGAGCGAGAGAATAAAAGGAGATGGAGGGAAAAGAGAGTTGAAGCAAGTGAAGGAGAAAGGGTTCTAGAGATAGAGATAGAGATAGAGAGAATAAACCGAGGGATGCCGGGATGGAGAGTGGTGGACGGATATAGAGACGGATGGAGTCACGGGAGGACGGAGAGATAAACAGAACAGAGATGAAGGGGCTCCTCCCAGTTAAATTACAGTCTTTCTCCCTCCATCTTTAGATTCTGTCCCAGCATGCAACACTCTGACACTTTACTGGAAATGTTGCTCAGCCGGAGCCAACACTAGTTTCACAAACACACACACACACATGTATATATACAGTATAATGATATATACAGACACAGAGGAATTGTCCTTGAGGGGCTTGGTTGTGGCCTCGCTAACCATTGAGCTGGACTTCATTCACAAACACACACACACACACACACACACATACACACACACACACACACACACACACACCAGTGGAAACCACTGTGTTTTGGTAGGGTGTACTGCTGCACGCTAACTCGGCCAAACAGTTGTTAGCGCTGCACAACAGAGAGAGAGAGATAGAGGGAGGTTCAGGCTGAACCCAGACCCTCTGTGATCTGGACACTTAGAGTTTACATGTAATGATTTGGTTTTGAGTTTTAGAATAACTGAATGCACCGAGGGGTTTTGGTATGGGTGTTGTCATCACTGGGAGAAAGATGACTGTTGGGGGAATCTACAAACACCTGGTGACATTTTTTTAAAGCCCACTGAACAGAGGCAGAGAAGAGGAAAATGAAGAGGTGGGAGAAATGATTGAAAGTATGCGTCGGAGACACATGATGAATGGAAAAAATGAATCTCGTGCTAATTCTGCTCATCAACTGACCTGCTGTCTGTACTGCTGTTTGTTAAACCTGTCCCTCCTGCGTTAGCAATGACAGATGGCAAAGACTTTCCTAAAAGCACTATTATGAGGAGGAGGAAGAGGAGGAGGAGGAAGAAACACTGGAGTTATGAAAATGAAGATTTGACTGGAACCCATCACCAACCTTTCCGCTCACCTTTTGAATGAAAACGCACACGTCAATATGCAACTATGAGCTAAATTATTTTACCTGTAACATTTGTACATGACATTAGATTTTATAAACTGGGCAGATATTACAAGATTTGGGATACTTTTTGTAAAATCTACTGGAACTTCACCTTGAAAATATTTGTTGTTGATGCCAAAAAAAAACAAATCAAGTCCTGTTAACTGGTAAAAGTCATTTGTAGATATTTTTTTTTTTAAATACTTTAAAGTTCTAGTATTGAGATCATGTTAGTTAATGAAGTGACATGAAGTGATACACTGTAGGGTGATGCTGTCAGTAGTGCTGCTGCGACCTGTTTATTTACCTGCTGTTGGGTTGGTGTGTGTTGCCTTTTTAATGTCTGCACTTGAGGCATCTCTGCTTTATTAGGTCCCAAAGCCCTTCAGGCCATTTCTGTGTGTGTGTGTGTGTGTGTCAGTTTCAGTTTGCTGACGTCAAAAGAAAAACATATTGCATTCCCAGAAACAATCTTTCTGTTATTGAAACAACACCGTCCCACACACTTGTCACATTATTACTGTTACTGGCTTTCTGAAATGTGTGTGTGTCCTGTCTGTCTGTCTGTCTGTCTGTCTGTGTGTCTACTTGTCTGTCTGCCTGTTTTACTGTCCCATTATCCCCCTTCCCAATACACCAGTTTAGGGCTCCATTGCTCCTACTGGTCAACTTACCTGCTCAATGTTAAGAGCAACAACACCAAAATCCTCAGCAGGACTCTGTGCTTCCTGCTCAGTGGACCAACAGGCTGATGTCCTTTTAAAATGTGGTGTCCTCCCACACCCCGTCTGTGTGTCTCAGATGACACTAGACAGCTGTAAGACGTCGCAGCGTCACAGAGAGAAGTGAAAGCAGAAGGTGAAGTAGAGCCGACGTCACTGACATTTCCTGCTGTAACTGGAACAATACTTTAGTTCACTTTATGACTATTGCTGACTGCTATGCTGTGATGTGACTACTTTTAAAAGGCTACTAGTGTGATTCAGTAGAAAACCCGAGGTTGATGTTATTACACCCAAAAGCTTTTTGGTAATAAAGATTTATAAACTTGAACTTCGTTGTGTCAGCTGGTGTATTAACCAAGTGTCTTTGTTTTAGGACAGTTCTTCATAGGTGCCAACTGACAACGTCATAAACTGCTCAATGCAACCACAGACTTCAGTCTAAATGTGTCATAGTTTATTTCCTGTTGCAGTGCAAGGAATATATACCATACTTATACACTCAACGGCCACTTTATTAGGCACACCTGTTCAATTGCTTGTTAACATAAATAGCTAATCAGCCAATCACATGGCAGCAACTCAATGCATTTAGGCATCTATAGGTGGTGAAGACGACTTGCTGAAGTTCAATCCGAGCATCAGAATGGGGAAGAAAGGGGATTTAAGTGACTTTGAACGTGGCATGGTTGTTGGTGCCAGACGGGCTGGTCTGAGTATTAAACTGCTGATCTACTGGGATTTTCACCCACAACCATCTCTAGGGTTTACAGAGAATGGTCCGAACAAGAGAACATATCCAGTGAGGGGCAGTTGTGTGGACGGAAATGCCTTGTTGATGTCAGAGGTCAGAGGAGAATGGGCAGAGTGGTTGGAGATGATAGAAAGGCAACAGTAACTCAAATAACCACTCGTTACAACCAAGGTATGCAGAATACCATCTCTGAACGCACAACATGTCGAACCTTGAAGCAGATGGGCTACAGCAGCAGAAGACCACCCGGCACTAGCAAGGTGTACCTAATAAAGTGGCCGGTGAGTGTATATTAAGGCTGTCAAAGTTAACGCAATAATAACGCAAATTTGTTTTAACACCACTAATTTCTTTAACGCTTTAACTTGCGATTTCGGAGGTTGTAGCGAGCTCATTTTTTCCATACCAACCATGTCATACTTGAAGGAGGCTAAATAACACTCCAAACTAACATGTTAGGCCTGAGTTTGCCATTTTAATGATTGGAGCATATTGTTTTATGCTAAATGCAGTACCTGTGAGGGTTTCTGGACAATATCTGTCATTGTTTTGTGTTGTTAATTGATTTACAATAATATATATATATATATATACATACATTTGCATAAAGCAGCATATTTGTCCACTCCCATGTTGATAAGAGTATCAGTTACTTGACAAATCTCCCTTTAAGGTACATTTTGAACAGATAAAAAATGTGCGATTAATTTGAGATTCATCACGGTTAACTATGGACAATCATGTGATATATATTTTATGTTCCTCGTTGCATTGAATGTGATTGACATCAGCTGACAGGAAGTAGACATGGACCCAAGCTGTTGTCTATAGGCCTTTTTCAAAGTGAAAGTTCTATTTAAGTGTCCCAGTAAACCACAACAGCATGATAGTGAGCCACCGTGCACAATACAAAGACCCTGAACCTGAAGCAGCTAAATGTAATTTGATTGTCTTCACCTGTACTTTCCCACCGTGTCTGCTGTGAACGGGTCATTACCTGCTGGTGTCAGGAGGATATATCCCATATATTGAGATCTGTGGATATGTTGGTGGATTTGAACAAAAATGAATCAACCACAATAGATGTATTGCTGGCTGCATTTTATTTAAATTTTGGTTTGTGTTTTTATTCATAGATATTTAAGATGTTGTTTCCTGTTCACATACATGTTCTGTCATTTTGCGTATGAGTTGTTTGTAAGTTGTGCAGAGCTGATGGATGTGTTGCAATGGGTCACTACTCACATCCATTATCCAGCTCTCACTGTTATTGTTCTGCCAGCCTGTTCATCCATCATCTTGGAAATTTCAGGCTTCATAGAAGAGTTCCTTATTCCCAGAGTTGACGTAACATTTAGTATTTCCCAGAGCACCTGAAGGCACCGTAAGCATCACATCTCCCCTGCTGCTACAGATGGTGATCCAGGTATGTTGACATACACTCATTTTCCTCTTGTTGCTCTTTACTGACCTCAGATATCAATATTAATATAATGACTTGCAGCATAGTGGAGTTTTCCACCAGAGAGTGGCATTAGATGCATGAGTAGGTCAGATTTGAGGATGGAATAATAGTGAAAATAAATCATTCCCCTTTTTTGCTGGGGAGCCCCCCCGGAGCTCCCCCCAAGGACCCCTACACGCCCACTTTATGATAATCACATGCAGTTTGGGGCAAGTCATAGTCAAGTCAGAACTTGACACACTGACAGCTGGTGTTGCCTGTTGGGCTGCAGTTTGACATCTTATGATTGGAGCATATTGTTTTATACTAAATGCAGTACCTGTGAGGGTTTCTGGACAATATCTGTCATTGTTTTGTGTTGTTTGGGCATATTTTTATGCAGTACCTGTGAGGGTTGAGGGTTGCCTAACAAATCTCCCTTTAGGGTACATTTTGAACAGATACAAAATGTGTGATTCATTTGCGATTAATTGCGATTAACTATTTCAATCGATTGACAGCCCTAAGAGCAACATTAGCCTTCATTTGGAGTCGTGTTTCTGGCCACCTAATGAAAGGAAGTCACTTTTAGCTCTTTTTTGGTCTCCACCAACTCCTGAGAAATCTCTCTGTCTCTGTAGCTGCTGCAGTAACTATGTTCACCAGCTAGTCGCTAACCTGTTGGATTGCTGTTGCACGATGGTTGGTGCTGGACAGGTAGTGTAGGCCAGTGTTTTTCAAAGTGGAGTCTGGAGACCATGTCTGCAAAGGGGAGATTCATGGGTACCCATAGAACCCACATATCTGGAGGTCAGAGGTCAAGGGACCCCTTTGAAAATGGACATGACAGTTGTTACTCACCAAAATTTAAGGCAAGTTCGGAGCGTTATTTAACCTCCTTCGCGACATGTACCGATGGATTCATCAGGTTTTATAGTTAACTATCATACCAGTATCTTCACTCTAGCTTTAAAACTGAGCCGCTACAACATAAAAATCACAACTGGCGTTAATGCGTTAAAGAAATTAGTGGTGTTAAAATGAATTTGCGTTATTATCGTATTATCACATCTGCTCATGTGTAAACTGTTTGCTAACGTGTTCCCTTTACAGTGATAATATGTCAACATGGTGTTCACAGCTTACTGTGCTGACCCAAAAACAATGAATTCATGCAGCTTAAAGAAGTGGTAGAAAATGAAAAATACAATATATATATATATATATATGTATATATATATGTATATATATATATATATGTGTA
>CAKAOI010051005.1:0-13595 GCA_916701655.1 Sebastiscus albofasciatus
TCTCCCACATGAGGTCACACCAGGACAGCTACGCTCAGGTTCCCTTCGGTGTCACATTAGGGCAAATATAATCATGGTGGAGTCCCATTACATCGGGGTGAATCACCAGAGGCCCCACGATTAGGGATGCACCGATATCGATACCAGTATCGGGTCTGATACTCTGCTCATGTACTCGTACTCGTACTCACAAAGCGGCTCCGATACAACGGCACGGATACCACTTTACGGCAGCGTGACGTTAACCTCTCGTCACCATCTTTCGGGTCCTATCGCAGGTGCTCACGCTCCACCTCCCCGACGGTGCGGGCGAGATGGGCCGGTGGTGCGCCCGACCTCGCAGGGAAGGGATCCCACCTCAGCCTACGCGCGCCGGCCCTCACTTTCATTGCGCCATGGGGTTTTGCTTGCATCCTCTGACTCGCGCGTGCGTTAGACTCCTTGATCCGTGTTTACAGACGGGTTGGGTGGGTTGCAGACATCGCCGCAGACCCCTGGCGCCTTCTACGTGGGCCAAGCCCCGTCCTGAGGGCACAACGCAGCTGGGGCGCACTGAGGACAGTCCGCCCCGGTCAGCACCTTCACACCGAGCCTTTCCAAGCCGACCTAGAGCCGGTCGCGGCGCACCGCCTTATATGCGGTACTCCCCAGCCTGCCGTGTGTCGCTCACACCCTCCAGCTGGCTGTTAACGAGGGTCTTTTGGCACAGAGAAGTACTCGTATCGGTACTCAGTATCGGCGAGTACCCAAATGTAAGTACTTGTACTCGGTCTGAAAAAAGTGCTATCGGTGCATCCCTACCAACGATACGATATTATCACAATACTTAAGTAACGATATGATCTTATTGACATTTTGCAATGTGCAGATTATTGCGATATATTGTGATTAGGGCTGTCAAAGTTAACTCGATAATAACGCGTTGACGCAAATTCGTTTTAACGCCACTAATTTCTTTAACACATTAACGCAATCGATCTCCCAAAAAATGTTCAAACCTTTCAGCTGGATGCTGATGTGGTAGAGCTCAGAAATGGTGGGGACTAAAATCAATGAGTAATGGGGATCTCAATATTGATTAAAATAATCTTGATTATCATTTTGGCTATAATCATATATCCCTAGTACTCTTGTACTGCTGTAATATGCACCCCGCTGGGTATCAATAAAATACACCCCTAAACTGAATCATCAGTCAAGACGCCCCCTCCAGTCCAACCTCAAGTTGTCAGCTAAATCGATGCACCTTTTTTTATGCACCCAGCGTGCAGGATAACGGCACGGCACCCGTTAACTTTTACAAACTTAGTTTCGTAGTGATTTTGAGGCGAGACTAGTTCTAGTACTGCAGACAGGAGGGTGATGGAAACAGAGGAGACAGAGCGGCTCTGCTGGATGCAGCGAAGACGGTTAAACTTCCAGCTATAACCGTCCAGTGTGATCTACAGTTCAGGCCTCGCAGTGAGAGACTTTCTGTGGTTTGGTAGGAATTTCAGACTTTTGATGAGGATTAAAAACACCAGAATGTGTGTCTTATGGTAAAACCTGAAAGTTGATATGTGTATGGGTATGAATAATGTATTTCTCATAATCATAGGTAAGGTGTATGGACGAAATGACGTCAGTAATAGCAAAACAAAACAATAATATATATATAGATATATATATATAATAAACGTACTTACTTAGGTCTTTGTATTCTTTGCGGATCATTGATGAAAAGTTTCCACCCTCGTCTTTCTCGGGCCGTTTTCTCCAGCCGTTGCCACGTCAGTCCATTCTTCTTAAACTCTGTTAAAATGAGAAAAGCAGGAATGAAAGGACAAGAAAAGTCTTGTTTCTAGGGCTGTCAAAGTTAACGAGATAATGCGTTAACACAAAACGCCACTAATTTCTTTAATGCATTAACGCAACTTGCGATTTTTAGGACCACGTCATACTGTAACTTGTCGGCAAGGACGTTGTTTTGTGCTGTTAATTGATTTCCAATAATACCTATATGCATATGTTTGCATAAAGCAGCATATTTGTCCACTCCCATGTTGATAAGAGGATTAAATACTTGACAAATTTCCCTTTAAGATTCATTTTGAACAGATAAAAAATGTGCGATTAACTGTGATTAAATATTTTAATCGTTTGACAGCCCTAATTATTTTATAAATATGCTTTCAGGAAGAGTCTGAATGTGTTCCTCTGCAACAAGTGGACAGAAAAGCAAAGCACTATGTTCCTCTGATAACATAGAGGCGATTACATGGAGGCAATCGCATCACTACATTGTTTTAAATGTTCTCATATATCATGTGATATATATGATTGTTCAGCGCTAACCTGTGCCTCTACAGTACCAGAGTCTGGTTGATAATGGGAACGAGTCGGGTCGTCGGTCTTACATTAATTGGGTCGGGTCAGGTCGTGTTTGATTCAGACGTAATCGTGGGTGACAAGCTGGTTACAGAGCTGAGCTTTCCTAGACTGAACCCATGAACTAGAAGAGGACCGCAGAGGGAAGCCTGGATCCACCGGAGGGTTCACATCTCACAGCTGGTCTTTTAATAGAAGGAGACGCAGACATTTGGAGGGAAAAAGGACCCGGAGCAGGATAGGTTTCTACATAGACAGGTGGATACTGTAGATAGAGCTTCGCAGAGGGGGAGAGCACTTCAAAGAAAATCAAATTAAAGTACGCTTCATTGTAATTGCATTCACACCTTGATATATTTAATTACTTGAACAACAGCATCAAAAGCCTCGATCTCCTGCTGGAAAACAATATGAAGTCAGACTGGATTACACACACCTTGTCATTAAAGTATTAAAACTCATATCGTCATGTCAATCTGTTAACGTATTGTATCGGGCAAGGCTGTCATTAATTACTTTTTATTTTTATACAGGATGAGAGTCGACCGGGGCGTCTTTAAACGAGCTGGTGTTCGTCTGTTAAGTGGCTTGAAACACCTTTTGTTTGTCATTTGGTTTGGTTTTAATTGAGTCGTTCTATTTTTATCTTTCACAACAATCAGGCAGATGTTTGCATGAATGTGAATTATTATGGTGCAGAAAGTAGGTCAGCTTAGCACCAAGTTGTTGTTTTAATGAAGTTCCAGACTCAGTGGACAGATTTTTTAATGACTCCGCTGGACATTATTTTTAAAAAATGACTCAGAAAAACAAATATGAGACAACGGAGCGCTTTGCATCCGCCACAGACTGAGACTTCACTCTGGAGACCAAAAAGCTGGAGACTCGGTGACCCATAAATACTGAAAAATGTTCTGAATGCAGTTTTGCCTTTTGGAGCTCCGTCGAACTGTCACACATAATCAATAACATAACCGGGATGTAACGTCTCCATAACCTAACGTACACTTTCAGCTGCTGGCACCAGAATAAAATGGAAAGAAACTGAATTCAGATGAGAGAAATGATCCTTTCATTATAGAATTAATGAGTGTATACAAGAGGAGCTCAATAGTTTCCCTCCTCTGCAGCAGATCGCCTGTTTTCCTCCCTGCAGCCCTGAAAACGCACAAATCTCTTATTTATGAGCTGCTTTATTCTAAAAAGGAGCTCCTTTTCATTTGTGTTAAAAATTCAAGATGATTATTAATATGTTTTCATTTGTCTATTGTATTAATTATTAGAAATAATCTATGTTGCATGCCACCCAGATATTATGTCTTAGTTTGTGCGACATGAATTAACAGTCCCTCTCTGCAAACTAGGGATGCACCGATACCGGTATCGGGTATCGGGTCCGTTACTGTGCTCATGTACTCGTACTCGCAAAACGGCTCCGATACAACGGCACCGATACCACTTTACGGTGGTGCGCCCGACCCCGCTAGCCGGGATCCCATCTTAGCCGGCGTGCACCGGCCCTCACTTTCATTGCGCCACGGGGTTTTGCTTGCACCCTCTGACTAGCACCCTTGGTCCGTGTTTCAAGACGGGTCGCCGACATCGCCGCTTAGACCCCTGGCGTCTTTTACGTGGGCCGAGCCACAATCTGGCCGCACAACGCGGTTGGGGCGCACTGAGGACAGTCCACCCCGGTCAACAGTCGCACCGGGAGCAGGGGGCCGTCATTGGCGGGGAGAGAGGGCGCAGCGAGCCCTTTGTCGCCACGGTGTGGCGAGGTCCGGGCAGGGAGCTCTGTAAAGCTGCGGCCTCGAGCCACCTTCACCCCGAGCCTTTCCAAGCCGACCTATAGCCGGTCGCGGCGCACCGTCTCGTATGCGGGACTCCCCAGCCTGCCGTGTGTCGCTCACACCCTCCAGCTGGCTGTTAACGAGGGTCTATTGGCACAGAGAAGTACTCGGTATCGGTACTCGGTATCGGAGAGTACCCAAATGTAAGTACTTGTACTCGGTCTGAAAAAGAGTGGTATCGGTGCATCCCTACTGCAAACTATGCTTGTTCCTGTAAATTTCCTACAGAATCATCAGGGTGGAAGAAGAGGACATTTAGTAGTATTTTTAATAACATTCTTCATATTTCCAAAGACTCAAAGCCGTTAATGTCAACATCTACAGCTCTTACTACGCTAGTGAAACAGAAATATTGCACACATTGTCTTCAACTGCTTCTCTACTCAAATCCAACATCTTCATGTCTTTGATATTTCTATGTAGATATACAATCTTATAGGTATTTTTTATCATCTGCATTCACTATAATTCACCTGGAATAATATCCCTGGATACAGTTTTATTTTTGCTTTGAAATTTTTATGGCAAATGTTTGATAGTACTGTTGAGGTTTTCTCTTCAGGTTTATGACGGGTTGTTGAAATGCTCCCGATAAAAAGGACCACACTTGTGATTTACAGAAGTAATTTGCTGCTAACTGATTGCTCTGTGTGCCGTCTGCCCTGCTTTCCTCCTCATAATGGCACAACTCCCATTAGAGTTTGGCGGCAAAAGACATTTCTGGTCCAAAGAAAACTTCATAATCAGCCTAATTCATTTGTCAAAGGCATGATATCAACATTTCATTCCAGTTCGGTTGGATAAAAAGTGGCCACAAACCAGAAACAACAAATGGCAAAAGCTGCACTTTGCATTCCAGTGAGCCCAGTAACGCCACGGGTAAACTATGACCTGCAGTCTCTGGTAAACATACGGGAAACAAACACGTAGTTTCAGATTCCAAGAACTGACAACAACCGTGTCCAAGTACACAGAGTGACTCTACAAGCTGCATCCAAGATTACATGAATCTGTGGTACTTTATATACAAAATGAAACAACAGGTTAATGTCTGTTAATGTTTGCTTACACGATTTTGTGCCGCTGATATTAGTTATTCTTTCTTGACATATTTATAATCCTGTGACTCTTTGGAGAAACAGTTTTGGAGAATGCTGATATATTAACCATCATTTAAATAAAGAGGTGAAGTCCCGCTCCTTCCGGTGGAAGACAAAATAAGAACGGTAGTCAACGGAGAGAGACAAATATTTGTTTTTATCCAGTTTGAAGTGCACCATGAATCATATACACTCACCGGCCACTTTATTAGGCACACCTGTTCAATTGACAAATAGCTAATCAGCCAATCACATGGCAGCATCTCAATGCATTACGTCATCTAGACGTGGTGAAGACGACTTGCTGAAGTTCAAACCGAGCATCAGAATGGGGAAGAAAGGGGATTGAAGTGACTTTGAACGTGGCATGGTTGTTGGTGCCAGACGGGCTGGTCTGAGTATTAAACTGCTGATCTACTGGGATTTTCACCACAACCATCTCTAGGGTTTACAGAGAATGGTCCCAACAAGAGAACAGATCCAGTGAGCGGGATGTGGACGGAAATGCCTTGTTGATGTCAGAGGTCAGAGGAGAATGGGCAGAGTGGTTGGAGATGATAGAAAGGCAACAGGAACTCAAATAACCACTCGTTACAACCAAAGTATGCAGAATACCATCTCTGAACGCACAACACGTCCAACCTTGAAGCAGATGAAGACCACCGGTACTAGCAAGGTGTACCTAATAAAGTGGCCGGTGAGTGTATTTTGTAGTATACTTTTAACTTTTACTACAGCCCAATGTCACATGGGTCATGAAGGTGGGTGAACTCCATTCTATACCTGCTTATTCAAGGTCCCGGGGGCGCCCAAACCTATCCCAGCATGCATTGTGCCAAAGCTAAAGAACCTCTCCACACTTCACCGGGCTGATTCAGGACTAACATGAACATAATTCTCAATTCAGTGTCTCCACTTCCCCTCAGGCCTGCATGTCTTTTCACTGTGAAATAAAACTGAATGAAACCACAGCAACAAGGTGAGAATACAGAAGCTGCTAACAGAAAAGGACCGAGGTCACGATTCACACACCTTTACAAGAAGTCTATTCATCGAAGCCACTTTGAGAGTTCAAGTAGGATCACCCACTCTCACCTCGCTGAGTGCAGCTGGTATGAAAACGGAGTAAAAGGCTGCAGAAGACGAAGAAAATCACACAAAATCTCGTCTCTACACCAAACAATGATGGTGCTTTTGCCCTGCGTGTTCGTACATAGCCTACAACTCCATTAAAGGTCCCATATCGTGCTCATTTTCAGGTTCATACTTGTATTTTGTGTTTCTACTAGAACATGTTTACATGCTGTGATGTTCAAAAAACACTATTTTCCTCATACTGTCAGCCTGAATATACCTGTATTCGCCCTCTGTCTGAATCGCTCCATTTTAGTACATTTCAACTGAATTGCGTTGCTATGCAACAGCTTGGGTCCAGGTTTACTTCCTGTCAGCTGATTTTTGTGTTTGTTTAATTTTTTTATTTATTCTTTTATTTTTTACAAACTTTGTGTTTATTTATTTTATTTTTATATTTGTGTTGATTTATTTTTATTTTTTATTTTTACTGACTATGTGTTTATTTTTTTTATTTTATATTATTTTTACAAACTTTTTCACTTTATTTATTTTTTATTTTATTTTTTATTTTTATAAAGAATGCATGTTCATAGTGGATCTCTTGTTGGGTCTCTAAATTAAAGAGTAATTAACGGTAAACACACAGAACCTTTAGAAACAAACACACTGACCGTTAGTTAGCTCGTTAGCTCGTTAGCTCTCTCATCCTGATGACGACGCAGAAACCAGAGACAAAACGCATTTCTTGAGCTGTAAACATGTCGCCATACTTTTCTTCTTTAAGTCCTCTTTCAGCCGACACTTTAATGTTAAAACTGAGCCATTTTAGACGATTATTTTCCGTTAAAATCCGTCTGAAACACCTGTGGTAGTGAGCACCTGTCAGGTAGTGATGATACTGAGGGAGTGTTTGATTCGTGTCACCTCAAGGCCTCCCAACGGATTCAAAACAGAAAAAACTTTATTTATCACCTGTTTTTCTCCCCTCCTCCTGGTTGTAGATAATGTTAACATAGAATGTATAAGCATAATGACACCTATTTGTTTAATGTAATTTTTTTGTATTATGTATAAATATAAGTAAATGAAAAATATAAAAAATTGTATATTTTTGTTTTTTGGGATTTTTTAAAGCAGATGTATGTTTTTCCAATCAAGCATAGGATTTATTCAGATAAATATCTCATGCATGCCATGTCCTCTTTCTGTTTATTTATTTTTTTATTTCATTTTCACTAACTTTTTGTGTTATTTCATTTTGTTATTTTTACTAACTTTTTGTGTTTATTTATTCAATTTTTTATTTTTACAAATTTTTGTGTTTATTTATTTATTTTTTATTTTTATTAACTTTTTGTGTTTATTTTATATTTACTTTATATTATTTTTACTAACTTTTGTGTTTATTTATTTAGTTTCTTCATTTTATTTTTTATTCTTACTAACTTTTTGTGTTTATTTAATTTTTATTTTTTAACTTTTATTTTTAATTTTTACAAAGAATGCATGTTCATAGTGGATCTCTTGTTGGGTCTCTAAATTAAAGAGTGCGGTCTAGATCTGCTCCGTAGGAAAAGCTCTTGAAATAACTCATGATTTCACATTATATAAAAATAAATTGAAAGTGAATTATTTTATTTTTTACAAATATAAGATGTCCACTTTTTTTCGACTTCTCGTCTTATAATTGTCAAAAAATAATGTCACATTGTACAATAATATGAAATTCAGGGAGCAGAAGAGTAAAATATTTTAATTTTCTGAAATTTTCTCTCCCTACATTATGATTTAAATTTTATTCCAAAGATTTTTATATTCCCTTTTATTTCATCTATTTATTATCATTATTATTATTATTATTATTATTATTATTATTATAAAACCCCTCCAAATTCCCAGACATATATACTGCTGGGTAGTTTAACTTGTTATAATCACATATTTATTAGTTGATTTATATTTTGTATTAAATAACTAAAGCTGTCAAACAAATTGTAGTGGATTAATAATATTTGCCTCTGAGATGTAGTGGAGTAGAAATATAAAGTGGCATAAAAAAATACTCAAATAAAGTACTAGTAGCTGAGATCCATCATTGAACAGATGTGATGACTTGAATATAATCAGAGAGTTAAATAATCTACAAAATGACAAACCCAATACTACTTTAAAATCTAAATATTTGACTCTTCTAGTTAAACACCGGAGCTCTTCTCCTGAAAATGATATTAGTTTTAAAGAAATGTTGAATGTCTTCCCCAGGAGGAGGTGGAGGAGGAGGGTGATCTGTGGACAGCTCATCTCTCTCTGTGATCATACATCTCTAATTGCATATTTCCGAGCTCTCTTTGACGCCTTCCTGACCCACATCTCTTCTGTCTGTCTTCTTTTCATCCCTTTAATTTACCTGGCCATCCAGACCCCCCCACCCAAAAAAAATGTGTTGCCATAGCAACCCCTCCACAGAGAGAGGGCTGCGGTGGAGAGGAAGGGTTACCCGAGCACACTGGTATTTAACGCCACACACACAGTAACAGAGAGAGAGAGAGTAGGTCAGCGGAGACATCAGCTCTTTAGCTTGTGCAGCCACAGAGAGCAGAGCTGAGAGAGCCGAGAGCTCGCAGCCATCCAGCAGAGGATCTGTGATCTGTGCACGCTGCCAGGACGCCACAGTAACCTCCAGCAGAGGATCTGTGATCCGTGCACGCTGCCAGGACGCCACAATAACCTCCAGGCTGCCTTTCATGTCGCTCCACCAATCAGACTGGCAGGACTCAGTCCAGGGCTTTTTTTAGTTAGTCTAGTTTTGGGCTGATAAAGGTTTTATAATCATCTCCTTTAAATCAGGCAGAGCACCACTTCCCTTTCCTAGTGCACAGATACCGCTTATGGTTTCTAGAGGTGAAATGTAACTCAAGTAATGTATCCAAGTACATGTACTATATTTGAGTATTTCCATTTTATGCTAATTTATACTTCTATTTCACTCCATTTCAGAAAAATACTCCGCCACAAGTAAAAGTAGCAGTACCACAGTGTAGAAATACTCCATCACAGGTAAAAGTAGCAGTACCACGGTGTGGAAATACTCCGTAACAAGTAAAAGTAGCAGTACTACGGTGTGGAAATACTCCGTAACAAGTAAAAGTAGCAATACCACAGTGTAGAAATACTCCGCCAAAAGTAAAAGTAGCAGTACTATGGTGTAGAAAAATACTCCATCAGTAAAAATAAGTAAGAAAGTATTTATTCAGCATAAAAAACAGTTCTGAAAAGGGCACAAAAAGTATATAAAACTAACAAAATCCTTTTTGATTCTTTAAAAAAAGTGTGAAAAGTAAAAGTAAACTTTGGACTGAATGAATAATGACAATATTTGTAGATATGCAGACATTCTTAGAAATGGATCTTCATGGTAAAAAGCAACCAGAAAGTGCAAATATTCAAAGTTAAAACATGTTTACACAATCATCAATAACAAAAAGGTCAGAAACGTTTTGATTTTACAGCCGAGTTATTTCCCAAGAAGCTACCTGGAGTTAAATATGTATTCATTTATAATTGGTTCGTCTATAGACTAAATAACTTTAAAGGTTACACATGAAATGCATCACCTATTTTTTGCTTTTTATTATTTTGAAATCACCAGGAAACTTTTTGTTGGGAAATTCCAGGCCTGTAAAATAAAGTCTTAACTTGCTTACTGGCTTTTTTCAGAGCTTTAACCACATCTCCTGGTCTTCTTCCTCAGCAGTTTGCCAAGATTAAAAACCTTTCATGCACCCTCATAAAAACCTGTTAATCTGTTAATATATTTGGTCGTTTTAAACATCACAAGAAAATGCAGCTTCCCTTCACCGTCAGTGTGCAAACATAGCAATGAAAAGTTGGTTCTATTAACAAATAAGATGAGATGCTTTTAAGGCACAAATAAGAAAGTTAATGTAAAAACATCACAGTCAGAGGAGTGAGGATTTACATGCTACATGATTGCAACCTGGGGCATTTTCATGATTATTATACAACAATGTTAATATCAAAATACATCATTTCTTATATTACACAGCTAAAAAACAAACAACCTTTTGAGCTTTGACTCAGAGCGCCCTCCAGTGGTCGCTCAATGAAATCTGGTGAAGCCACAATCAGACACTTCCTGCCGCTGCCCGTCGGTCGTCTGCACACTGCACCTCCAATCATGGCTGCATGGCTCCGGATCAAAGGGCACTAAAAGTGTGTCCGACACGGCTAATTAAGCCGTCGCCGCGGGGGGACGGCAGCTCATTAATTAAAAATAAAAACCAACCACAGTCTGGAGCTGCACGTGTAGTCGGAACAATTAAAAATACTGAAGAGAGGAGGAGGAGGACAATATGCTTCAACACTTCCCGGGAGTCCACGTCTTACAACCCTGATAACATTATCACACGTTGCTCCGCTCTGCCACAGAACCCCAGTCGTCTAATTGCCCTTTATCAACTGGTGGTTAATAGATATCAATAAAATCTGATGCTCACACTTTGGACTTGAAGTGAAGGCGTCTGAGAAGGAGGAGCGTGGAGCAACAGGGGTCAGAGGTCACGAGCTGTAAAAGGCTTCATATTGCTACACAGACGCAGGGGTGCTTGAGGCAGACGGGGAGGATGCCCTTGTTGATTTGGTGGAACTCCACCAGCTGCAGGAGGTCGATGAAGAGAGTCACGCCGTCGTCCATGGTGAAGTACTTCCTGCCATCGTCCTCACACTGCACATATTACAAAGATAAATCACAGTTAGGATGCACAATAATGGGTTTCTTTAGGGCTGTCAGATTAAGATATTTAATCGTGATTAAATCGTGCATTTTTATCTGTTCAAAATGAACCTTAAAGGGAGATTTATCAAGTATTTAACACTCTTATCAACATGGGAGTGGGCAAATATGCTGCTTTATGCAAATGTATGTATATATTCATTATTGTAAATCAATTAACAACACAAAACAATGACAGATATTAATCCAGAAACCCTCACAGGTACTGCATTTAGCATAAAACAATGTGCTCCAATCATAACATGGCAAACTGCAGCCCAACAGGCAACAACAGCTGTCAGTGTGTCAGTGTGCTGACTTGACTATGACTTGTCCCAAACTGCATGTGATTATCATAAAGTGTGCATGTCTGTAAAGGGGAGACTCGTGGGTACCCAGAGAACCCATTTACATTCACACATCTGGAGGTCAGAGGTCAAGGGACCCCTTTGAAGATGGACATGACAGTTTTTCCTCACCAAAATTTAGCAAAAGTTTGGAGCGTCATTTTACGTTTATTATGGTTGGTACCGATGGATTCTTTAGTTTTTCTAGTTTCATATGATGCCAGTATCTTCACTCTAGCTTTAAAACTGAAAAATCCCAAGTTGCGTTAAAGAAGTTAGCGGCATAAAAATGAATTTGACAACCCTAATGGTTTTTTCCTGAGAGAATGGAGGTTCTTTGGGAGGACGAAGGGAACTCACGGGGATCACCAGGTAATGTTTGGTCTTCAGCTTGTAACACAGCGAGAGGACGAAGCACTGGGCGTGCTGCTGGCTGTCACGGATCAGGAACATCCTGCACATAAAAACACAGACAGAGAAACAGTTCAGATATCGTTTACTTAAAGTTACTGTGAGGAACTTTTAACTGGTTGTGAAACACTCAGTTTAATACTGATGCCTCTATACGACCTACATGAGCAGTAGTTCTATATAGTTATTCTTAAAGTGAAATCATCAACACATACTGTAACGCACCGGTCAGCATTTATGTGTAAAAGGGTCTCCACTCACCCGTCTACCAGGCCCTGCTTCTCTATCAGTCTCTGAGCGTCCTTTCTGGACACGCCACCATGAAACCACGGCTGGGACTTGTGGACGGCTATAAACAAACAAACAAACAAACACATGAAGACAGTGAGCTTGAGGAAGTCGGCAAACACGCGGTGTGATTTATTTCAGAACTACAGAAGCCCTGGACCAGGACCCGGTCTGCTCTCATGTGGACTTACAGGACGGTCTGGCGTTAGAGTTCAAGTTGGGCAGACTCCACCTCAGAGCTTCTCTCTTCTGCATCAGTGAAGAGACGCAAAAAAACAACCGAAAAAGGGTTAAAGTGGGCTGTCATGACGGTGTGAAGTGTGAAGTGAACCCCCTCCCATCCGTCCCCCGTCCTCACCCTCCAGGCCTGTCCCTCCTCCCTCTCTGCGCACTCGGCCTCCGTCGCGTTCTCGATGACCCGTCCTCCGGCCTTCCCAGAGAAGTCCATGGCCACCAGACTCGCCTCAGACTTTGACTGCTCACACAGTGAAACAAACAGCAGAAACGCTGAGACGCCGCTACATCGCTACATCACATCATCACATCATCACATCATCGTGTGTCACTGATGTCTGATGATGAGCTCACTTTGCCATCTGGGAGTTTGGCTCCTTCCAGGCTTCGCGGGGCCGACTTCGATAGATGGTAGTTGCACTGAAGCTGCTTCCCATACTGACGACACACAAACACAATAAATGAGTCAGTGATTCTACTGGCTGCTCCGTCACCAGACAGTAAACATGATCATCTCTACATTTTAAATCATGGGAGCAGCTGTATTTGTTAAATATTGGTTAGGAAGTAAAGTGCATTAGAAAGAAAGAAGAGAACCTTGAAGAGTCTGAAAGACGACGTCCAACACGTTCGTGTCTGTTCGTTCTCAGCACACAAAATCTTCAGGTCCTGAACTCGGACCGGGTTTCTGCAGGGCTGAACAAACACACAAAATACAACACAAAGTTCATTTAACATCGGGGGACGGACCCAGTCAAATCATTTCAAAGAAATGAGTGGCGTTAAATCAGCTCAGTCATTTCTTAAAACAGATGGCCACTTTAGTTTATAGCAAACTTTACAGGAGGAAATGGTGCTGCAGTTTATCATCTACCAGAACTGGATGTTTTCCAGTCGGCGTGACAACGATATCCGATGTGATGTGTTCTATTGTCTGAGTCTAATGCCACACTGTTTTACGACATTACTGTCGTGTATGATTTTACTGTACGTTCCCCGAGTTATAGAGAGTTACTCAATCACTGTCAGTGCTGCTGAAGTGTGAACTATAATCCACAATCACAAGAATGACATGAATGCATGCACACACACACACACACACACACACACATATACATACATACATACA
>CAKAOI010051009.1:0-14424 GCA_916701655.1 Sebastiscus albofasciatus
TCACATAAGATCAAATTAAAAAAACATTTTGTTACAGACAATGTTTAGTTTACTATTAATAAAGACAGGAATATTCTCTTCAAATACCTAAATGTTTATTGTGATGTCTTTTTAAAATATGCATCACCTTTTCTGTTATGTACTAAAAAAAAAAAAACACCAAAAAAAAAAGAAACCCACAATGAATTTTGCGGCCAGTAAAGCTAGCAAGTATACTCAATACTTGAGGAAAAATACATAGTAAGTATAAAATCAAATAAATGATGATCTTTTCAATGTTTTTTAAACCTTATGCAACCTTTCTGTAACCTTAACCACAGATATCTTAACATATAAAACGGGTTTGTACATCTCCTTTAAAACCTGAGATATGTAATGTAATAGCCATTAAGAAGTGTAAAAATAGTTTCTAACAGTGTTAAAACTTGACTATCCTTTGATAAAATGACCAGAATGTATGAATGTCACATTATTTGGAACCATTACAAATGTGAGATCAAGAGACCCAAAAAAACATCCAAGGAAAAGTGCAGTTCAATTGCTGGGGGTGCAATCTATGAACAAAGCTTGGTCTTTTGTGCATAAGTCAGTTTAAGAACATTACCATTACTAGTACTGAATTGCTTGTCATTGTGAATTTAGCATTATTCACATTTCAGTGTTAATAACAGTGCCACAATATTTATACCACAGAAAGAATTCTGTTAACAGAGAAAATCAGAAATTAAGGCCATCTATCTTTCAACTCTTCTACTCCTGATTCCTTTCCCATAATGTCTTTGCAGTGAAAAAGTCTTTTCCATTTTGTCCTTTATCACTGCACAGTTGTTTCGCTTCATCACATCACTTAAAAGTGACAGTCTCTGTTAGGTATGTCGTTGGCCTTTCCACTTTTTTTTGCTGGCAATGCATCCTCTGGAGCCAGTTTTGAATTAAAGTCTGTTTCTCTCTCTTATTTACAATTAACAATGAAACTCTTCCATCATCTTGGAATGTATTTGAATACAAGCTATAAAACAGAACAAAAACATGCTGTATCCAAATGTCTTTCTTGATTGATCCCGTATTTAGAGCTTGACACTCAGACTGCACACTTTGCGTGTCATTTTCTTTGGCTCTATCCCCATGAATATTTTCTGCAGTGCATCAAAAGTGTATTTGAGCTCACCTGGGTAGCTCAAGTTTAGAGCATAGATGAAGCCAAATAACATGGCACATGCATGTGCGACCGAGGGCAACTCATTAAGGACTTCCACACCTTCAAGAACAATCCCAATGTCATGTGGTGGCTGGAGAGGATCCTCCTCCTCCCTGATGACAAACACTGCCATTGTACACCTCTCAAGCTCGGTTTCAGCTTCATCCTTCTGCACAACCTGATAAAAGACAAGACATTTATGAGAAAGTTATTCTGATGAAACCACTGACTGATGTTCCAATACAAGAAAATATCTATACAAACAATTATCGCAATCAAATCTCAATAACAAACTTAAATTGGTGTTCCAGTGATGCTAAAATGTTAATGACTTGCAAAGTCCAGCAGATAATGGCAAGCTCCTCCAAATATTTTCCTCATAGCAAACATTTGACTTTATCGCAAGTAAAGCATTGGTACACGTATTAATAATAGCTATATCCAAAAAGTTATAACATCTTAAATAGTACAATACAGTAGCATACATACTACTATAAGATTCACTATAATGTTAAAAGATACAACTGCCTTGAGTCTTCATATTTTCATTAATTTCAGAATCTGGCCACAAACTGACACTTTCCACAATCCAATATTTGGATATAATATCCATTTTATGTTCAGGCTTTTGCTGCTGCATCTGCACTGCTGCTGCTCTGAAGTGACAATTATTTCACACTGCACTTAAAATATCTTAATACGTTCCAGCCAAATATAGCCACACTGTAGTGTTTTACAAAATATTAAATATAAACTAGCACAGACACTTTAGTCGTTGTGTTAGACATATTAAATTCTAAAAAAACGTGAGGATTAATGACCACTGGGGGGCAGAGAACTCCACAATAATTATAGGCATAGTCAAATTTACGGTACATGAATGTATGATACGCTTGAGTATTTTTATAGGATCTGAGACCATGTATATGAGCTTTAAAGTTTGAATAATCAATGTTTTATCTTGTCTAAAGCTTAAGTGATTCATGCAAAACTACTTACCAGACACTCCTTAATAAGTTTGTCCACGTCTTCCCCAAGGTACACAATAAGGCACTTCAGCAGACACTCTCTTTTTTGATTCACCTCGAGGCTCTAGGTGAGAGCACAAACACACACACATAATGCAAAACTATGCCGTCCAATTTTGCAACTTAAAGGTGTAACCTGAAGATTCAAACACTACATAATGCACATATGGGAGTTACAGCGATTGTGATTTACAAATGTTTTGAGCAAACCAGTTAAAAGGCCCGTCAAACTGAGAAGATAAACGTAGTACATCTTCCAACATGTAATCTAACTCCATAATCAAATGTGTTGACAAGATGAGTACTATTGCTTCTATTTACAATGTTACTATTTATGTGATATAAGGCACATTTTTGTGTATTGTATTTACCAGTACATACTTGATCAAGAACTTTCAGTATGTTCCGGGTCTTCTCCCTGACAACTCCTCCCTTGTTTCTGATGATGTCAATCAGCTTGCTGTGGTGCTTGTCCAAGGACGCCAGGAATCGCGGTTGAAGTGGAACAGTTGTGATCCTCATGAATTCAGCATTAATCTTTGAAAAACAAAATAGCACATGCAAATGTTCTTACATTATATGTTACATTACAGCGGTTTGGTGCGTGAAATCTTATTTTTGACATCAAGTAGGTTTCTTATGATAGGGGAATATCATTTACTTTACAGGCCACCACTGAAGTTACTTACCTCATCCATTGTGAACAATGCAGGCCATCTCTCTTTCAACTCTTCCACTCCTGATTCTTTTCCTACAATGTCCTGTCTTCGCAGTGAAAAGGTCTTGTCCATTATGTCCTTTATCACTGCACGGTTGTTTCGCTTCTTCACTTCGCTTAAAAGTGTCAGTCTCTTATTTTCTAATTTTTCAGGGGTCTCTCCAGTTGGAATGTCAGGTATGTGGTTGGCCTCTCCTCTCCTAGGTCTCTTTACTTTTTTTGCTGCCAATGCATCGTCTGGAGCTTTGGACTTCAATGAATTCGCAAGTAATTCAGAACACCCGATGCCCTTGAGCTGAGTTCGGTAGTTGCCCATTTTTGTCTTCAGCCGCTGCTTCCACCCATAGCAACCGTTGTATGAACCAGGTTCAGAGAGGCATGGATGCTTCTTGATCAGTGCTTCGGCAATGTCACTGAAGTCAGCATCTATTGGGTAGGCTTTGTACTTGAATATCTCTTCAGCTACCTTTTCCAGAATATCTGACTTTGTTTTCGAACTTAGTGTCAACCTTGTCTTGTTAGACCTATACACGGCATTTCCCTTTTGTAACTGCAGTTCAGTGTTATAGGAGAATGTTGGTATTGGAAATTCTCTTGGCCACATCTGAGTTCTTGTAGAGACAGTGCTGGAGGGTGTGGACAGGAGCTCTGTGTCATCTGATTGAGTTGACACTAAATCATCACAGACATTGAGAATTAATTCTTGGCTGCAATCATCAGTTATGGGGACGACCTTGACAGTTGCAAAATCCTCAAGTTCCGCAGTAGATGTCAAGTTCACTAGTGCATCTCCAAAGTCTCTGTCTTGGTACTGCAGTCTAAAATTCGCATTTAACCCACACACTTTTCTGACTTCATCCATAAGCTGCTCCATCGTCTCTGGAATTCCATTAGGCAGAATTAGCTTCCTGGTGTCATCAGGATTCAGAATAACGCACTTCGCTGGCCTTTTCACGGCCATGGCGGCCCATCCAAAAGGATCTAGTAAAATCAAGAATAAAAACAGTAGTATTAGTTATAGTGCAAAATCGGACATTAACTTACATCTCATTCATATTCACAAATTCATTGATTCACAATTCTTCCTTTTCACAATATTATACACAGGATACTATATAATTTATACATAATTTTACCGGGAACTATTTTAGGAAATCTCTGATGCACAATACATTTTCTAAATGCAAAGCTATTAAGCTAAGAAATATATAAGTTGTTAGTCTATTGCACAGTTGTATCACACACTATAACAAATCTGTCTATTTTATCAGGACTGAATTAGATCAGGAGTGATTATAGGTTAAAAAGAGGGTGCATTGTCTGACAATTAAATAGACACTGATAAAATAAAATAAAATAAAAACATTTTTGAAAATTTCTACATTTCCAACCACACACCCATACATATATACAACCTTATGCATGTATGTATCTCTTCAGAGAGATGAGGCGCCGTCCACCAACCATGTAATGAACCAGAGGGTAAGGATCTGTCAGTTCATGCGCCCCAACAAGCCTTAGTTGTCTAATAGTTGATATGACCAAGTCATAAGCTTGATAATGTTCCAGATACCAGGCATCCACTTTTTTGACAATGAAAATAAGTGTCTCTTGTAGAACAATCATATGAACTATTTCACAAAACTCTGGAAGTCCAGCCAGCGACCCATGGGCCACCACCATTCCAATCCTATAGCTGAAGCCGTTGTAGGATACATTTTTTGCAAGGTTCACAGTGTCCATATGTGGATGTTTCTGTTTCACTGCCAGTGCAACATCCTCATTAATAACATCAAGGGGAAGTGTTGAAACATCAGTAACCTCCAAAGATGGCATAGAAAATCCACACATGTGCAGGTTATATGCAGTCTGAAATTGGTGCCTTTGAGCTAATGAATACAGTACATTTTTGTAACAGTTTGTATGACGGATTACTCTTTTGAAGCAGCTATGTTTTGCTTCAAATCTTATAGTCCATAGTGCAACAAGGGGGCCAAACTGGCGTATCAACCACGGATAATGCTCCAAGTAATGATGTTTGGGCAGAATTCTTTCATGGGGGAAAACTTCTTTGAATACTGTCCTGTGTTCAGATATCTTGAAGTCCAGATAGGAAATAGAGTCCTCAGTGTGAAAAGGTGCAACAGCAAGTTCTACAATGTCCTTTAATTCACAGAGGACTTGCCACACTGGTTCGTTTGAAGGAACTTTGGTTCCGATCAAGAGAGGAAGAAATCTCAACAGGCTCCAATTCTCATGTGCATTTCCGCCAATTGTTCTCTTCGTAGTGTAGGTGAGGGGCACCAGATGGGGACGGTTTGTCTTATCAGTCCACTTAAATGGAAATGTTGTTATTGCTTCATTCAAATTGGCTAATGTAAAATATTTTTTGGAAATTAACACAGTAAGACAAAGCGCAATCTCAACAGGGATAATTCCTTCAAAGAGATCATGCGCTATATCTGGGGGAAAACTCTGCATCACACTGAAATATGACAGGTTTTCTGACAGCACACACTTCCTTTTTACACCAAAATGACTAGATAATGAATTTTCTTCAATAGCTTTAAGATGAGAAGTATGAATGTCCTTGCTTCTTAGACAAAATTCTCCTGACTTGACTTCCTTTGTTTGAATGTCTACATTTTCTGCTGTACAAAATCTGCAAACATATTTCCCTGAAAAACTTTCCAAGAAACCTGCGATACTGTGAGCACCGAGGTTGTCAGCTACTACACAATGAACAAAGCCTTTCACGGTTTTCCCCAACTTGGCAATAAACAGTCCTTGTTGTTGTAATGTAATAAGATCATCTACTAAGGGCTTCAATACACGGTCATACCCATAGCACTTTACATCCTCACTACGAATAAGCGCAGCTAAATATATATTAGACAGTGATGAGTGACAACTAGCAGGTAAGTTCCCCAATGTCCAATATACCCCAAAGATTTTATGCTTTTTTCTGGAGGTGCCGAGGGGATTACAGATTTCAAAATCATCTACATACAAAATAAGTGAAATAGCACACTCCTTTGACAACTGCAAATTTTCTTTGTAATTAATACCATCATAAAAGGATTCATACTGAATTTTATCAGATTGAATTTGATGGGGAGATTTCAAATTGATTGCTTTATCCAAAAAGGTTTGACAACTTAGGATCTGCTGTAAAGATTTTAGGACAGAGATGTATTGAAAGGATTTTCTGTTTTGGGAGTCAAGCACAAATTCTATAGATTCTACAATATTAAAATGTTTTTTGTAGTACGTCTTTCGCTTCCAGGCAGTGGAAAGTGGGCCACGACCACCAAAACAAGCTGAAATTGGATTGGACTTACAAAGAGTAGATGCTAGCTCTTGCAGAACAGTTTCATCTACTAGACAGTTACCATTCTGTAAATGCTGAGCTATGGTTTGATGGACAAGAGGGACAGAAGCAGTGCTTATTAAATAGTCAAACTCTTGCAAAAGTTCATCAACAGCCACACTAGAAACAAGATAAATATGTTCTAGCTTCAGTAAGAGAGAGGCAACTTTGAGCTCAACATTACGTGGCAAGTCATTTAAATCCTGAACATCATAACTAGAATCACCCAAGTCCTCTGTACTTAAATCATCTGAGGGCTCAGTATCAACACTGTCAATCTGGATACTGTCAGAATCATTACTTTCAACAGAAAGACCTAAGCTTGACCCCTGTTTTTCAAGTATTCCAGGCTTTAAGTCATTTACTGAACAATCCTTATGACTTCTGCTTCTGTGAGTTCGAAACGAACCATAAATATTTGTTTTGTACGAACACCCCTGAAACACACAAACAACTGTCTCACTGTTTTTCAGATGCTGTGCTATATGTTGAAAATAGTTTTTTAAAGTCGAACGCTGATTGCAATTGCATAAGAGACATTTAAATGTGGTCAGTTCAGTTTGTGAGGGTGTCTGATGACATCTTGACAAGTGGTTCAAAAGTGAATTCCAAGTCTTGCAGGTACATGGACAGTTGAAATAGATGCACGGATAGGAATGGCGGCGTCCATAATGTCTGTGTTCAAGCTTATAATGTTTAAGAAGCTCAGATCTTCGTGAAACAGAAGTACCACAGTCTTTGCATTCCCACATTCATCGGAAGACTAGGAAAGGGGAAAAAAAATGAAGCATGGTATATTTGCATTTGATTCATGGAAACAGTTACGTTTGTTGTCAGTAACTTCTTCAGCAGGAAGGCAACGCCTTTTAAAGCGAGTATATATTAATTTCATGTTACTAGTATTTAAACTTGTAACTCTTACTAGAGGTATAATTATTTGTCTCCATAAATATTTTGAATTGCTCACACCATCCTGAAAATCTGCACATACTCTGCAATAATTCAAAAGCTGGAATAGGTGAATAGGTTAACTCTGTATGAGACACAAAAAAATATAGTGATTTCTTTTTTGGCACGATAACTGCAATCATTCTGTCTTTCTTTTTAATATCTTAGATCAGTTTTTAAGGATATTTAAAACTGCATGAAATTATTGACCATTGTATTTATTTATTGTTATTGTCTGGTAAAATTAACTTATATTACATTGGGTGGGTAACTTCTTGATATTTGTTTTGATTTTAGGTTATTTGTGTTTATAATTCTTGAAATATAATAATAAATAAAACATGTAAAAATACTGATATGAAGTGAACCTGCAAATAAATGTTCATACTGACATGTAATTTCAACTACATTACTAATTCAACTGAAATTATTAAAATTACATTTACATTCGGCATTAGTAAGTAGGCCTATACATCTGTGGTAAGTTAAAAGCTATTGTCTAAAGTGCTGCATTTCTATTTTGGGTTTGTCATTCCTATTTAAACATACATGAAAATGATGTTCACTGTTGTGAACATCATTTTCACAACAGGACTTTTTGGGACTTACCAAATTCGGCAATGTGGCTAAACTGTGACCTTTTCAGGAAACCACAGCAAACCTGTAAACACAAAGCAAAAGGTGAGATTTCACATTTAGTTTTTTGTTGGGATAGTTAGCATTGTCCATAATTGTCACTACAGACTCTAATTTATTAATTAGGCCTTAGACATACTGGTGGTGTTACAGTATACTGCATTATACTGACAGATGAGAGAATGGAATATGAATTATTCCTCTTTAATCAATACTCACTGTCTAGTACTTAATCCATTCTCATCATTTTTGATTATGCTTAAAAAGAGTAAAAGTAATATTCATATGAGTTCACAATATTTATATTACATGTTGTTTCAAGAGCAAAAAGAGCAAAGTCACCATATAAACTAACATATTCCTCTTAGCAAAACGGTAACTGGATTAAAAACTGTGTAGGGCACAGAAAATTGTCAATCACCTGTCGTACTATCAATCCCTCCCTGTGTTGCTAATCTAGGTGGATTCACTGCTTGGAGGGTACCCTGATAGAGGGATGTGGGGGTCTGGAGGGTACCCCTGATAGAGGGAGGTGGGGTCTGGAGGGTACCCTGATAGAGGGAGGTGGGGGTCTGGAGGGTACCCCTGATAGAGGGAGGTGGGGTCTGGAGGGTACCCTGAAAGAGGGAGGTGGGAGTCTGGGGGGAAGCTGCATGGTTTTTCTGGCCTTTTCAGACATGGGATACCTAACTTTTAAAATAAAGGAGGTTCCATGCAGTAACCAGACAGAGAGCTGAGGCTGTAAACAGACCAGCTGTGGATGAGAGACTGCCGGTGAACGTCAATCTCCGTCAAATTACGTTTTGTTTGTTAAACACAAGTATTAATAAATTGATTTCGTTTTTACTCCAAAGGTTTATGACACTTACAGTAACGTTCATTTCGGTCGTCAATTCAATAACGTTAGAGTTTCACCTTGTCCTCCTCACCTGGCTCTGTTGCTGCTGCAGCTCTCTGTGTCTCTGTATGTCTGTGTGTGTGAGAGCGGCGGAGGAGCCCAGCCCCGCCCTCGGGAGAAACATGTCCAGACCCGCAGGCCCTCTACCCTTCTCTCGTTCACCCGTTGTAACACAGCCATGCCTCTCCCGAGCACTTTTCTCATGTGAACTCCGGACAATGTCCGAAGAAAATAACTTTAGCTAACAACATTAGCATTAACATTAGCTCCAGTATTGACTCTTGTCAAACGTTGGTAAAGAAAGGTCCCTCTTTACATGAGACATTAAAGCAGATAACCTGGTTTAGCTAGTGTTAGCTAACACCCGCGCAAAATACAAGAGACAGTTTAAAATTGTTGTCCACCCTGCCACTAACCATAAATGTACACGGAAAACACATTTGCCCCTTAAAGCAACATAATTTAGAATTCTTACCTTGTTTAAAAGAGTTTTCTTGAACAACAGTCGGTCCTCTCTGTTGAAGCGAGGTAATGGCAGACAGAAAACTTCACGAAGGAGCGAGCTGATGTGACGTCATGTGGTCACGTGACATGAAAATCTCTGATTTGAAGTGAAAATGTTATTTGAGTAAAATTATTGCTTTTACTTTACTCCAGGGGGAGTATTATTTGCTTTTAGGCAAAGTGAACAAAACAGGTTTAAACCGGAAACCATGATTTTCAATTAGACCAATATAAAAATGCACTTTAAATGAATGACACAGTCGTTGCACTTTTTTCAGTGTATTTCTGTTAGCAGTAGTCATTTAAAGTCTGTTTTTAAAATGTTTCTTCATCGCCACCACGCGAAAGCCGTGATGACGTAATTTTATGCCGCACACACCTCATGCCGGCTTCACTATTGCGAACATAAACCAGGCTTTACTGGTTGGTTGGGGTGCCCAAACAGTGGAGCTGCAGGGATACCCCACGGGAGTAACACATTGACTGTTGAGTGTTTAGTGCAATACTGATGGAACCAGCATGGACTGATTCCAACCCTCTACTGACCTCAGAGTCTCCAGTCTATAGTTTGGACTCTTCATAAGATCAGACAGCAGCTTCACTCCTGGATCCTTCAGCTTATCGTTTCCACCCAGCTGCAGTTCTCTCAGATGGGAAGGGTTGGACTTCAGAGCTGAGGCCAGAGAAGCACAGCTGATCTCTGACAAACTGCACCGACTCAATCTGAATAGAGAATAAATGACGAAGATAAAAATCACTTTATAATCCAATCAGATGTGTTCAGGTTTTAAATGTGTAGCTCAACATTACTATGTCCTAATCAATGATCTTTTCCCATAAAATGAGAAGAGTGACTTTGTCATTGTGTTATTGTGGGTCATCATAATGTCAGCCTTCTACAGACATCATCCAAATGTCACCACAACATTCATACACCTGTTCATGTCAACACACATCAATAACATGCTGCTGATCTCTGTGTTTGTCTATGTGTGTGTGCTGAAGCATCAATATCAATGATCAGACATTATTTGTGGAACATGATGAAACAACCAGAAACCAGAGAAATATTTCTAGTTCATGAAGTAAACTTGATCGATTGAAAACCAATATTAGTTCAGAGGATCTTTTGTATCCAGATGTGACCATTTACCAACAATGAAAACATTAATTTACTTTGACAACTAACAGTGGACATTTTCTACACTTTCTTTAAGAAACACGTCTTTTGTGACAACAGACTAAATTTAGTTCAAGAAACATGACAATATGAAGAAAAGGACATTAACAACTTTATGGATGTAAGTTATGTTTGTACATAAATTAGGTTCAATTGTTAATTAAACATATAAGATCTATAATACTAACAGAGAGTCAGTGAACTGACCCCAGAGTCTTCAGTCTACAGTGTGGACTCTCCAGAAAACCACACAATAACATCACTCCTGAATCCTGCAGCTTATCGTTTCCACTCAGATCCAGCTCTCTCAGATGGGAGGGGTTGGACTTCAGAGCTGAGACCAGAGAAGCACAACTGATCTCTGACAACCAGCAGCGATTCAATCTGAATAAAGAATAAATGATGAAGATAAAAATCACTTTGTAATCCAATCAGATGTGTTCAGGTTTTAAATGTATAGCTCAACATTACTATGTCCTAATCAATGATCTTTTCCCTAAAATGAGTAGAGTGACTTTGTCATTGTGTTATTGTGGATCATAATAATGTCAGCCTTCTACAGAATCGTCCAAATGTCACCACAACATTAATACATCTGTTTATGTCAACACACATCAATAACATGCTGCTGCTCTCTGTTTTCATCTCTGTGTGTGTGCTGAAGGATCAATATCAATGATCAGACATTATTTGTGGAACATGTTGAAACAAACAGAAACCAGAACAAATATTTGTACTTCTTTAACTAAACTTGATCAATTTAAAACCAATATTAGTTCAGCGGATCTTCTGTATCCAGATATGACCATTTACCAACAATGATAAACATTAATTTGCTTTAACAACTAATAGTGGACATTTTCTACAGTTTCTTTAAGAAACAAGTCTTTTGTGACTGCAGACTAAATTTAGTTAAAAAAAACATGACAATATGAAGAAAAGGGCATTAACAACTTTATGGATGTAAGTTATGTTTGTACATAAATTAGGTTCAATTGTTAATTAAACATATACGATCTATAATAGTAACAGAGATTCGGTGAACTGACCCCAGAGTCTTTAGTCTACAGTGTGGACTCTTCAGAAAACCACACAGCAACTTCACTCCTGAATCCTGCAGCTTGTCGTTTCCACCCAGATCCAGCTCTCTCAGATGGGAAGGGTTGGACTTCAGAGCTGAGGCCAGAGAAGCACAGCTGATCTTTGACAACCAGCAGTTACTCAATCTGAATAAAGAATAAATGATGAAGATAAAAATCAGATGTGTTCAGGTTTTAAATTTGTAGCTCAACATTACTATGTCCTAATCAATCAAGGATCAATATCAATGATCAGACATCATTTGTGGGACATGTTGAAACAAACAGAAACCAGAAAAATATTTCTACCTCATGAAGTAAACTTGATCAATTTAAAACAAATATTCAGGGTTCCTACACATTTTACATTTAAAAATTCCAGACTTTTCCAGACTTCTCTGCAGACTTTTCAGACCAAATTTGGTAGGACACTGTGACAAGTCTACAGTGCTTCACGTTTTGGGCAGTAATTTTACCACTAATAGAGTTTTTGTGGTGCAAAGAGAATTTGATGATGATGATGAAGACCTTCAACACTCTTCATCGTGGATGACACCTCCTCAGTTTGTATCAGCACGTCACCACTGAATCAAAACAAGACCGGCCAGCTGGAGCACTGGTCACAGTTCATCACGTTCACAATGTAAATGACTGAGCCAATCAGATTTCAGCCAAAACAAGGATCATTCCAAATTAGGAGGGGCTGCTTGTACCCCCCCTCAATATATAAAGTATTAGATTGTCCCAGTCTGAAAGGCAGCGTTCTGCTCTGTGCTGTCTGCCTGTATTTACCGGTTACTCTTTTTTAATAATTATTGTTATGTTGCTCATGATGAATAGTTGGCCCACATTGGGGTGCCAAAGTGCCGCCCTAGGCAGTTGCCTAGTTGGTCTCTATGGAGGTGCCGGCCCTGGCTGTGACGTACAGGCGTAGAGGCAGCTCTGTATGAAGAACAGCCTCATTAGCCTCCGTGTGTTTTCATCTCTCCACTTCACCACTAACTAAAAACAAAACTCAGCAGTGCGTTCACTGTCACCTCGAGAGTCTGTCATCCGACTATTGATAACATGGCACGTTTCTGCCAAAATGAACTAAATGGGTCAGTCTGACTTGTAGTGCCCCCTAGTGGTCGATTTGAATGAAACTTTCAGGGGATGTTTCAGGTACTCTTGTGAACATATGCTGCAAGTTTGAAGGGCCAAAGGCTGGTGAAGTTAGGTCTATTGATGTGCTGAGCCCCGCCCTCTAAAAGTTCATTGGTCAATATCTTGAAAACGCAATGAGGTGTCAACAAGTTTTGTTCCAAATTTTCTGTGGATCATTATTGGACCAGGCTCATCAAAAGTTGCATAAAGCTTGTTGATATCTTATTGCGTTTTCAAGATATTGACCAATGAACTTTAAGAGGGTGGTGCTCAGCACATCAATAGACCTAATGTCACAAGCCTTTGGCCCTCCATCTCCAAACATGCAGTATATGTTCACAAGAGTACCTGAAACATCCCCTGAAAGTTTCATTCAAATTGGCCACTAGGGGGTGCTTTGAGGGAAAAAAGCTTGAACCCGCGAACTGCCACTTGCGACTGTAATTACTGTTTATTTATGTATTGGTTACTTAATATTTATTCTGTATTAGTCTATCTTCCTATTTTTTCTGTAAAGAATAATGCAAATTTGTGGATATTTCATTTTGGGTATAAGAATAATGTATGCATGGTCAGATGCTGTGTATTGTATATATGTCTATATATGTATGTGTGGTGTGCAGTGTGTGCATTTAGTGCAATGTGCAGATTATGTATGTAAATATATATATATAAACATGTGTATGTATGTGTGTATGTTGTATTGCATGTGCATATTGTATATTATAAATTGTATATTATAAATAATAATTTGTGCATATAAGAAAAGTTAACAAATAGTCAATATGATTAAGTTAAATATGTAAGTAATGAATTGGTATTGTGATCAAGTTATATTATAAGTAATGAATTGTTATTCTAGATTGATAACAAATTTATATTTTGATAAGGATAATTATATCAGTGATTAATTTATATTTCTGTGTGACACAGATTAAAGGTAATAATTATAGTTAGAATAATTATAAATAATAATAATTATAGTTAGACAAATTTAGGAAAATTCGATTAGAGTATATGTATAGCTCAATAAGGAAGCTGGTTAATAATTAATAATTGACTTATGCAGAAGGGGTGGGATTAAATAAGTTTATACTTCTTCTCACTACTTTTCGAATATGTAAATCAAAGCATCAAGTGTTTTGACAATTTATTTTTCTTATGCTTTTCATAGTATGTAAATACTACTTGTTCTGACTGTCCACTTGTTGGTACGATCATTATTTATCTTTATTTTTTATTTTATTTCTTCTGTATTTTACATGTTCGAAATAAATTTTGAAATTAAATGAAAAAGACTGTCTTAACCCTCTTTTGGGTTACTTAGTTCTGTTAATGTGATTTTGGTTTGTTTTTGGATTTGGGTTCTTTTATATTCATTCATTCCAGTGTTTCCTGTTTTATTTTGAAATTCACTCTTCCTGTGTCTTGTCTGGTTTTGTTTGTTTTCCCGCCTTTTTTGATTGTCTGCCCCGCCCTCATTTGTTCCTCCTGTGTCTATTATATATATATATATAATATATTATATCTCTCTATATCTGCAACCGCTTATCCCGTTAGGGGTCGCGGGGGGCTGGAGCCAATCCCAGCCGACATTGGGCGAAGGTGGGGTACACCCTGGACAGGTCGCCAGTCCATCGCAGGGCTGACACATAGAGACAGACAACCATTCACGCTCACATTCACACCTACGGACAATTTAGAGTCAACAATTAACCT